>JAPKLX010000713.1:0-10233 GCA_026898415.1 Leonotis leonurus | reverse complement strand
CCCCCCCCCCCCCCCCATACACCAATCTAGCTCTTTCGGGACCAGCAAGTGGTATCAGAGCAGTGGTCCATCTTGACCATTGTTTCTATTTCACAGGAGATTATCTTTGTGTGGTCATCTTGGATAGATCTTGAAAACGTTTTCACAGCATATTGCACTTGCATTTATTTAACCATCTACCTTGAAATTATGGAAGGACAAATGGCTAGGGCTTGTGAGGATTTCTCTATTGCTGGATATGAAGATTGGAGCTTCAGACTGGAAATTTGTCTTAGAGCTCATCATATCAAGATGTGGTCAGTTATCACCAATGGTCCAATCAAAATCATGCACAAACATTATGCTGAGATAAAGGATGGAACTGGACCCACTCCCACCGTTGAACTAGTCGAAAAGGAAAAAGACATGGATGACTACACAACGGAGGAAAAGAAAGAAGCAAGTCTAGACGACTATGCAAAAGGATTGATTTCCAGCACAATTAAGGGAATCTACCTAGCTAAGATCCGATGTCTCAAAACAGCAAAAGAGATGTGGGATGTACTGCGAGAGATCAGCATGGGATCCGATGTAATCCAAGAAAAAAAACTGTCCATAGCATGTAACAAGTACGAAGAATTCAAAATGAAGCAAGGAGAAACCATTGCTCAAATGAAGAACAGGTTCACTGAAATCCTGATAGAGATTGACGCTATTGATAAAGACAAATACACACAGCGTGAAAAGAATCTCAAAATCATCCGAGCTCTACCTGCTAGCTGGGAAATATATTCTGCTATGCATCCCATGATGCCAGAGTTCAACTCTCTCACTATTGATGCGTTATTTGATTTGCTAACGGGCAATGAGTACGAAATTAATAGTATTCATGGTCATTCTAATTCTTCTCTTAGCAAACCGTCTGTTGCAGGAATGAAAGACAAGGAAACTGTCTTTAAGGCCAAGTTAAAAGAAAAGGAGGTGGAAAGAAAGTCTACACCAGCTGTGGTGGTAAAAGACTCGTCAAGTTCGGATGATGAAAACTACCCCACCAAGAACTACTTTGAAGAATACTCACTCATAGCTCAACGATTCCAGAAGATGGAGCTAAGGGCAAACCGATACAAGCGTCTCTACAAAGATAACAATCGAAACTTCAAAGGAAGAGATCGATCGGGAGATCGACCCGATAAGAAAAGTGAAGTAAAAACTAACTCCTCATATATTAAAGCTGACCAATCTGAATTCTCTTGTTTTAAGTGTGGTAGGAAAGGTCATTTTAAAACAGATTGTCCAGACATCTCCAAGACAGAAAGAGAAGAACTCAGAAACAAGCGAGACAAAAAGCTTAGAGAACAACGTAAAGCTATGCTTGCCGAAGAACAAGTCGCTACAAGCACATTAACCGACAGCTCGTCTGAAAACGATGAAGCCTTTTTAGCAAATGAACTGGATCTTGAATGGGATGAATGCCTCATGGGTCATGACAACGGACTCGACAACAATGAGGTAGAAAATAATTATTCTTCTCCTATTTCTAACTCACCTTTATATGACTCGGGTGAAGAAGAAGAGATAGATGAAGACGATCTGTCCATTGAAGACTTCACCAAGCTCATGGAATATCATGCGAGATTGAACAAGATGTTCAAACATGCGATAAAAGAGAATGAAAGAATGTCAAACACTATTCAAGAGATGAAAGAAATCAGCAGCTCATTCAATGATAGGGAAAACGCTCTACTCAAACAACTCAAGGACAAGAGCGAAGAAAATTACACTTTGAATGCCAAGATTTCTGATCTCATTGATCGAGAAGCTTCCGCACAACGAAAGGTCGATGATTTGAGTGCCATGGTTAATCACTCAATACACAAAAAGGAGGATATGATTCAACTCATCAACGACATGCAAAGAAGAGCTGCAGACCGTACCGAACTTGGTTTTGACGGAGTTGACAAAGGACCACCAAAAGGAAAATTTGTCAAAGAAAAAGGAAAAGACAAAATAGTGAATCTCAACAATAATGCAAGACAACCTCAAGCTATCTTGATCAAGAATCAAAGCCAGCCACAACACAAATTCACCACTCAAGGGGTTGGGTTTCAACAAAGAAAGCAGCCTGCTCAAAAGTTTGATCAATCTGCTCAATTTATTCATCAGCGAGCTCCTCAGCCATTCAACCAGAGGCAACGATCTGCCCCTCACAAAAAATCTGCTCCTAGAAAACAAGTTATGCCCAATCAACTACCTGCTAAGAAGAAAGTCGTGTATATTGACTTTAGTGGCAAACAAATTAGACCTTCACAAAATATTACTATTATTAGGCAGATTTGGGTTCCAAAAGGAACTTGGTCCACTAACAAAGCACCCTCATTCAGTAGGGCACAAACGCTTGAGCCATCTCAACTTCAAGTCAATCAACAAACTGGTGAAAAATAACCTAGTTGAAGGTCTGCCTACTCAAATCTATGACAAGGATCACATATGTGAAGCTTGCCAAGCAGGAAAACAAACAAGAGCATCATTTCCTACAAAGGCAGCTCACTCCACTTCAAGAATATTGGAACTTCTACATCTAGACCTTTTTGGACCTGTATCTCCATTAAGTGTAAACGGTAGAAAGTATACTCTTGTTGTTATTGATGATTTCTCTAGATTTACTTGGGTTGTGTTTATGTTCAAGAAAAAGGAAACTCTGGAGAAACTGCCAGATCTTCTCAACAAACTTTCAAATCAAAAGGAGACATCCATCATAACCATTCGATCTGATCGTAGAACCGAATTCATCAATCACATGATCGAAGGATACTGCTCAAAAATGGGAATTCAACATCAAACTTCAGCAGCTCGTACACCACAAC
The DNA here is from genome assembly GCA_026898415.1 of Leonotis leonurus. Classification (NCBI taxonomy): domain Eukaryota; kingdom Viridiplantae; phylum Streptophyta; class Magnoliopsida; order Lamiales; family Lamiaceae; genus Leonotis; species Leonotis leonurus. The sequence goes on along the minus strand of JAPKLX010000713.1, from coordinate 7,390 downwards.
AAAATGGGATTGTGGAAAGGCGCAACAGATCTCTCAAGGAGGCTGCCCGAACTATGCTAAATGAGATCAACCTCCCTAAGAAATTCTGGGCAGAAGAAGTTAACACAGCCTGCTATACTCAAAATCGATCTGTGGTCACAAAACGACATGGGAAAACTCCATACGAGCTGTGGAATAACAGGAAGCCTCGAATCTCATACTTTAGATCCTTTGGATGTAAATGTTACATTCACAACAATGAGAAAACTCAATTAAAAACATTTGATAGCAAAAGTGATCAAGGAATATTTTTGGGATATTCTGAGATCAGTAAAGCTTATAGAGTTTTTAATAAAAGAACCCTTGTTGTGGAAGTAACACCACATGTTATTTTTGATGAAGCCAATTTTGAAGTTTCAGGAACAGATAGCGTTTCTTCAAAAGATGATCTCTCTCACTCAACGTTGAGAAATTCCACAGATAGACTCATCGATGACATTCTTCTATGGAGTCCATGAAGAGATGAAGATGAAGAAGAAGCTAATAATCAACCTGCTGGAGAAAAGCCACAGCAAGGGGGAACAGATGGACAACTCTCTCATCTAGGGGGAACAAATGAAGGGGGAACTTCACATGAACATTCTCAACCATCTGTTGATGAACAAAACACTCAATCTCCCCCTCCCTCAACTCAACAACCATCTGTTCAACAATTGGTAAATGAAGTATCAAGCATTGATTTAAATACTAACGATCTCTTTGATGTACCTACCATAGATCATCCTGAATTCGAGAATCCACCTGATGAAATGGAAATCAAAGTATCTGCGGATGAAATGAAAAGACGAAGAAGATGGGTAGATAGCCATACATCTGATCTCATTGTTGGGAACCCAATAGATAGAGTCAAAACGAGACGCATGCATGGAGAAAATGCACTACTAAGTTGCTATCTTGCACACACCGAACGAAAGAACATCGAAGAAGCCCTGCAAAGTGCAGATTGGATCAATGCCATGCAAGATGAATTAAATGAGTTCAAGAGAAATAATGTGTGGTAGTTAGTGGATCGACCTCATCATCAAGGTGTGATTGGAGTCAAATGGATATTTAAGAATAAAAGAGATGAATCAGGTGAAGTAGTAAGAAACAAGGCAAGGCTAGTCGCAAAAGGTTATTGCCAACAAGAAGGAATCGATTTTGATGAAACCTTCGCACCCGTGGCACGACTAGAAGCTATCAGATTGTTTCTTGCTTATGCAGCCTTTCAACGCTTCAAAGTATTCCAAATGGATGTAAAAAGTGCATTCCTAAATGGTATTTTGGAAGAAGAAGTCTACTTGGAACAACCACCTGGGTTTGAAGTTGAAGATGAGAGAAAGGTGTACAGATTAGCAAAAGCAGTATATGGACTAAAACAAGCTCCTCGAGCTTGGTATGAAACATTGTCCACATTCCTACTACAATCGGGATTCAAGCGAGGATCAGTAGATAAGACACTATTCACAATCAAAGTCAAAGACTATATCCTTTTAGTCCAAATTTATGTTGATGATATTATTTTTGGATCCAAATCTGAATTCCTTTGCAACAAATTTAGCAAGTTAATGCAGGATAAGTACAAGATGTCAATGATGGGAGAAATGAACTTCTTCCTAGGTTTGCAAGTCAAACAATCTGCTGATGGGATCCTAATCAATCAATCCAAATACATCAACGATCTCATCACAAAATTTAGAGTAAAAGATTGCAAACCAGCAAAGATCCCTATGCATACAAATGGACAGATTGGTCCTGATGTACTTGGAAAAACAACGGATATAAAACAGTATCGTGGTATTATCGGATCAGTTTTATATCTAACTGCAAGTCGACCTAATATTACTTTCGCTGTTGGTGTTTGTGCTAGGTATCAAGCTAGTCCACGGGAATCCCACTTGGAAGCAGCCAAAAGAATTTTGCGTTATCTCAAAGGAACCATTGAAATAGGTTTATGGTATCCATGTGATGATAATTTTGAATTAACTGGCTACTCTGACTCTGATTATGCAGGTTGCAAACTTGATAGAAAATCCACTTCTGGAACTTGTCAATTTCTTGGAAGCAAGCTCATTTCGTGGTTCTCTAAAAAGCAAACTTCGGTTGCAACCTCAACAACAGAAGCAGAGTACATGGCTGCAGGGAGTTGTACAGCACAAATCTTGTGGATAAAGCAACAACTAAAGGACTATGAAATCTACATAGATAGCGTCCCAATATTTTGTGATAGCTCCAACGCAATTGCCATCACCCAAAATCCTGTTCTACACACTCGCTGTAAACATGTGGATGTTCGTCATCATTTTATTCGTGATCATGTTGAAAAGAAGAACATCAAGATAGAGAAAATTCACACGGATGTGCAGCGAGCTGATGTTCTCACAAAAGCATTACCCGAAGACAGATTCAAAATGCTTTGTGGAAAATTGGGATTAATAAATCTTGAAATTGGTACAAGTGTTGATAACAGCTAGCTGGTGCCTGTTGTTTAGTTAAAAACACGGAGCAGATCATTCAAAGAAGAAAAACGATCTGCTGTCAATCCTCTAAAGCTGCAAGCAGCATGAAAGTAAAAATGGACAGCCAACTGCTGATGTCAAGAATAGCAGATTGTTATTTATATATTAAAAATGATCTGCTTCCACTTTGAATGACAAGTATTGCAGATCGTTCAAAGTAAATACGATCTGCTAACAAAAGCAAAAGCTGTAAGTGCATCATAGCAGCTAGCTGTTACCAACAACTAAAGCAGATCGTTCAACCATGAAAACGATCTGCTGGAGCATTAATCAAGGGGGAATCAAGCTCCATTAATCAAGGGGGGAATCAAGCTCATTTATTTCTCCAACTCTTGGATCATTTAATTCTAATGATTGCTTATAAATATTTTTTATTACTAGGTAATCTCGAACGCCTATATGTCAGAAAAGTGACGAATAAAGCATAAATCATTTAATGATGCAGACCTCGATTAGTGTATCGAGACAACGATATGACTCCCATAAATGCAAAAATCGATGGCGTATGAACTTCACTCTTTTGGGCGGCAAATCATTAAACAAGGGAGTAATCTCAACCGTTACTTGTCATTACTTTTATATGTTTCAATCTGCGCCGTTCTTTATTTCCTTATAAATATGTGAATGTTTGACTGTTCCTCTTACACTTTCAAAAACTCCCTCTCTCATAAAACCTAAACCGCCATTGTTGTGTTAGTTCTTTCAAACTAAGCTTTTCTGCAAATTCATACTTCTTCAAAATCTCTCCTAGCACTCTCAAAATGACTGCATCTGAAGCTAGCTCTTCATCTTCCCACGCACCTCCACTTACTATGTCTGAGATGTTGCACGCGATAGAAGCGAAAGTGGCTCTAGAAGCTCGAGCTATCCTAGTACATCACGGGTTTCGTAGCCTAGATGTATTATTTAGCAAAATCCAAGCATGCAAAGGTTAAAAACCCATGAAAATGTTAACTCGAATTTAATCTTTGCACTCATATGCTTTTCACTGCTTTATGTCTATTAAACATTTTGTGTGCCCTATAAGTTCTCTTAACTCTGTGAAATCCCCTATATGACATAACTAGTTCATTGTGATTCATGCTTTATGAATTCTCACGCTTATATGTGTCTATATTTAGGGTTTCACAAAATCATAACCACGGAACCAGACTACTTTCTGCCACGTCAGATTGCACTGTTTTACTGTTCGTGGATGGTTGACGATAGAGAAGAATACACAGTCAAAATTCCAATTGGAAAGTCAAAGGAGGACAATATTCGCACAACAGTCATAGAGATGATTCTACAGACTTATCACTTGAGTGATGAAGGTGACATAGTAATTGACGAAGTCTCAGATGCTCAGATCCAGGAAGCACTTGACCTTATTCTTGCTCATCCATTCCAGTGGACTGGAAAGGCTTTTAATCGATCGCTAATTCTTCCTCGCTATCGTCTCCTACTCGACTTCGTCCAAAAGGTGTTTCTTGGCCACCAAGGGACTTTTGATTCGGTGACAGCAGGCAAACTCAAGGTGTTGACCGCAGTCTTATTTAATCTCAATGTCAATTGGGTCAGATCGTTGTTAAAGCTCATTGTTGATGAAGAACAACAGATCGATATCCGTCAAGACAGTGATGGAAATTGCACGAGGATAAACATCAAGCGTCCTCTTCGTCTCTCCACAAAACACAGTACAATTATTGCTGGTTTCTTCCAGAGGGACAAATGACACAAATCAGTTGATTTTAGCAAGGACTGGATTTTACCAAGGACAAGGCATCAAATGGAAATGTCCTTGGGGGTGGCTTCACAAATTTTTCTCAAAGTCACCGATGAAAAGATGAAACAGGCTCTCATTCTCATCGGGCAATCAAATCCCGAATGGGTAATACCAACAAAGAAACCAGAAACTGTTGGTGAAGCAGCAGCAGCACAAGTAAAAGAAGCAGCAGCTGCAGATCGACCAGCAAAGAGGAAGGCAGCTGGTAATCCTAAACCAGCTGCTGCTGCCAAGGGAACCAAAAAGCCAAGGAAAACAAAGAGCAAACCCACTGCTCGAAATTTGGAGGATGAATTGGACGCAACAATTGATAAAACAAAGGAGCCATCTGCTCCAGAAATAAATGAAGCTGAAGTTGAGATCGATGCTCACGAGCAGCTAGCTGATGATGTTGAAGAGAGATTGAAAGGAGCACAACTACTTTTCCAACAATTAAAGGCAAAGGCCACTGACTTGGTGTTAAAATCAATGCCTGGCATCAACCTTACCCCAGCCACATTTGAAATGGCTCAAAGGTTCCAAACTTACTTGGAGATACGGGATTGCAAATTTTATATTTTGGAAGCAATTCTTCTCCTGTTTTCCATCAGCGAGCTGAAGGCTGAAGAAAACAAGCTGCAAAAGTATTTTGGTTTTCTTGACGTACCAGATGCAAGGCAATACTTTAGAAGCTACGTGCTAACAAAAATGAAAGAAGAGGCAGCTACACTTCAAGTTGATCTTGCTCCTCTCTATTCTTCAGAACAAGATTTTTACAAACTGGCTGTGGACTTACAATCGGCTGACTTTGACGAGATTTTCAACTTTGAAGAAAAGTCTGCAGCACAAGAGAAGCCCAGTGCCACTCCGACTGCAAAGCTCGCTACCGAGCTTGAAATGAAAGAACTCACTACTGTGTTGGAAAAAGCAGAACCCATTTTGGAACAATCTGATGAACCAGTGAATGTTGAATTTACCGAATAGCTCGAAGAAATTTACACCCATGGGACTGCTCCAGCTGATTTTCAATTACACAACTTGGAGGAATTACTCTCCTCCAACCTTGGCTCTCACATGTCAGCAGATCAAATCAATACGCTCATTCACGAAAGAATCAATAATCGATCTGCTGCATTGGCGAATTTTGTTTTCTCTGCTGCTGAGAGCGCCCTCCACACGGTTGAAAATAATGTCCAACTCGCTCATTCAAAATTATCAAGCGAGCTGCATAAGGTTTTGGACAGTGACCGAGAAGTTTTTGACAAATTCAAGGAATAAACGAACACCAAGATTGCTGCCCTTCAAGAGGAAGCCGAAACTTTTGAAGTAAAAATGAGTGAAGCTGGAGGGAGGATGGTTGAAGAAGTTAAAAAGCATGTGGAAAAACAATATGAAGATATGGAGAAAACCACAATTCCAGCTGTGGTTAAAAACACTTTGCCCTCATTGCTCAAAGACCAGTTGCCAAAGGCTTTAATTGAGGAAGACGTTGCAACTGGCAATGAAATTTTCTTAATCAATAAAAAAATCACGGACATGAAAGTAGCACACAGCGCGCTGGCTGTGAATTTTGAGTCTCACATCAAGGATGCTTCCAAACAGTTCCATGAAGTTCATGGCAACATTTCCTCATTCCTCCAATACAAAGAGAATTCTGAAGCCCAGTTCAAAGCACTACATGACGAAATTGCTTCTCTTCGACTAATCATTTCCAAGGAAATCATTGCTGATGTCGAAAAGGGCGAAGGGAAGAAGGTTGACCAGCCCGCTGCTCCCTCTAAGAAGAAACAAGCTGCTCCCAAAAAGAAGAAGCTAACTGCTAAACAGGCCGCTGAAGCCAAGCTGTTACAAATAGAGAATGAAGAAAAACGCAAAAGAGAGGAGGCCAAAATGGCAGCAGACCGAAAAGGGAAGAAGGTCATGACCGAGGATGATGAAAATGAAGAAATGTTCCTAGATGGATGCACAGCGGAGCAGATCGCTGATCAAGAATTTAGAAAACTTTGGAGAGCCGAGAAGCAAAGACAAGGAAAGACTGGAGTAATTGATGACAAGGATGAATCTGCAGATGAAGAAGAAGAGTCATCAAATCCGATCTTCAAATTCTTTGAAAAATTCCAATTGACTGACCCTCAAAACCTTACATGGATTCATTCCAAGAAGGCAGCTCAATGGAATAAATTGGTCAAGGAGTTCATAATGCAACATTATTATTTGATGGACCAAGATGTTCAAGGAGAGTCAGTGGACGATCTGTTTCGAGAATTCCTTTCTCAACACAAGAATCAAACTTTCAAAGAATATCTTCGAAGACAATCTGCCATGTCCAACACTCCTCTCACTGCTCCAAGGAAAACAACTCTTCTGTATCCAAGAATTCCTGGAACTACAGAAGTTGATCATACTGCTGTGCTGAATGCCATAAATCGATCTGCTCAAATGATGAATTACCCCATCGATTACAACAATAAGGACTACCGAAGACTCTTCAATGGAATTTATGCTAGCTTCGGTGTTCCTTCTGAACTGAGACAGCGAGAGATGGTAGAAAGGAGGAGGCAGCAGCTAGCTGATCAACAGAGAAGACAATCACAATCTTGAAGATTAGTTCTTTTTGATTTTGCAGTGAACTGTTATAACTGTATTTTGTAAAAACCTACTTGATCAATAAAGTATGAAAGTCTATTTTGAAAAACAACCTGATGACAATATCTCTTTGTCCAGGCAATGTTTTATGATTGTCAATTTATTATTATGCTCTTAACTGCCTTCAATATTAAATCTTCATGTTTAAAAGAAAATATTAGTGTAGGTTTCGACATCATCAAAAAGGAGAAAATTGTTGGGAACCCCATGAACTTATATTTGTTTTGATGATGTTCCTCGAAACTACACTTTGATGTTTTGGAAACCAGGTAGTCATTGTCATCTATTAAGGAATATCTTAAGTGTAATAGAAGCAGATCGATTTTTAGTACATAAATAACGATCTTTATTATTCTAGTAAAAGGTATCCTGGACACAATGATTACTAAGAATAACAAGTTTCTTCCTTGTAAGTTAGCTAGCTCCTAATGTGGTGAGCAGATCATTTTTTATACTTTAATAA
>JAPKLX010001455.1:10881-20978 GCA_026898415.1 Leonotis leonurus | reverse complement strand
CCCCCCCATACACCACACCTGCTCTCCCGGGACCAACAGATCGACTTCAGTGGTTCCAGGAATTCTTGGATATAGAAGAGTCATTTTCTTTGGTGCAGTGAGTGGATGATTGTGCATTGCAGATTGTCTATGTAAGTATTCCACGAAGGTTTGGTTTTTGTGCTGCTTTAAGAATTCTCTGAACAGTTCATCCACATTACCACCTTGCATGTCTTGATCCAACAGGTAGTAGTGTTGCATCACAAATTCTTTAATCAATTGATTCCATTTTGCTGCTTTCTTTGCATGTAGCCAAGTGAGATTTTGAGCATCTTTAAGTTGGTATTTTTCAAAGAATTTGAATACCGGATTTGTTGGCTCTTCTTCTTCTTCATTAGGAGATTCATCCTTGTCATCTAAAGCTCCAGTCACTCCTTGCCTTTGCTTCTCGGCCCTCCAAAGATTTCTGAATTCTGGATCAGCTATCTGCTCAGCTGTGCATCCATCCAAAAACATTTCTTCATTTTCATCTTCTTCAGTCATGACCTTCTTCCCTTTACGGTCTGCTGCCTTTTTGGCCTTTTCTTCATTCTCTTTTTGCAATTGCTTGGCTTCGGCAATCTGTTTGGCAGTAGGCTTTTTCTTTGCAGCAGCTTGTTTCTTTTTGATTTGAGGAGCAGCGGGCTTGACACTTTTCTTCACTTCTCCCTTTTCGACATCAACAATAAAGTCCTTTGAGATTATGAGTCGGAGGGAAGCGATTTCATCACGTAGCGCTTGGAATTGGGCTTCAACATTTTCTTTATATTGGAGGAAAGCAGAGATATTGCCATTAACTTCATCAAACTGTTTGGTGGCATCCTTAATGTGAGATCCAAAATTTACAGCCAGTGCGCTGTGAGCAACCTTCATGTCAGTGATGGTTTTATTGATCAAGAAGATTTCATTTCCAGAAGCAACATCTTCCTCTATCAAGGCTTTGGGCAGCTGGTCTTTAAGCAGTGTGGGCAGCGCGCTCTTAACAACATTTGGAATGGTGGTTTTTTCCATATCTTCATACTCTTTCTCTACATGTTTCTTGACTTCTTCCACCATCTTGCCACCAGCTGCATGCATCTTTTCTTCAAAAGTTTTGGCTTCCTCTTGAAGCGCGGCAATCTTGCTGTTGGTTTCTTCCTTGTACTTGTCAAAAACTGCTCGGTCGCTGTCCAAGTCCTTATGCAGCTCGCTGGTCAACTGGGAATGAGCGAGCTTGACATTATTTTCAACAGTGTGAAGAGCGTTGTCTGCAGCAGCAAAAATGAAGTTCGCCAAAGCAGCAGATCGATTGTTGATTCTTTCGTGAATGAGAGCGCTGATTTGATCTGCTGACATTTGGGAACCAAGGCTTGAAGATAGCAATTCCTCCAATGTGTGCAGTTGGAAACCATCTGGTGCAGTGCTGTGAGTGTAGATTTCTTCTAAGTGTTCAACGACAGCTTGATCTGCCAGATGTGGACCAGATGGTTCCAAAATAGATGCTACCTCCTCCATAGCAGCAGATGGTTCTTGAGATGTGTGCTCGGCAGCGGGCTTCGAAGAGGGAGTGTCATCAGGTTTGCCTCCCTCAACTTTCTCTTCAAAATTAAATACATCATCAAAATCTCCAGACTGAAGATCCACAGCCTGATCATAGAGAGCTTGTTCGTTTGCATATAGGGAAGCAAGATCAACATTTAAAGTGGCAGCTTCTTCCTTCATCTTTGTCAATACATATTGTCGAAAGTATTGACGTGCATCCGGGATATCAAGAAAACCAAAGTAGTTGACCAGCTTACTTTCTTCAGCCTTCAGATCGCTGATAGAGAATAGAAGAAGTATGGCTTCCAAGATGTAGAATTTGCAATCACGGATTTCCAAGTACGTTTGGAAACGTTGAGCCATGTCGAAAGCAGTGGGAGTTAGACGAATTCCAGGAAGAGATTGAAGCACCAGTTCAGTGGCCTTGTCTTTCATCTGCTGGAAGAGTAATTGAGCTACTTTCAATCTCTCTTCAAGATCATCAGCTGGCTGCTCGTGAGCGTTGATCTCTACCTTAGCTTCATTAATTTCTGGGGCAGATGGCTCCATTGTGTGAGTAAGAGTATCTTCCAATTCATCTTCGAGATTGCGTGCAATGGGTTTGCTTTTGGTTTTCCTTGGTCTCTTGGTTTCTTTGGCAACAGCAGCTGGTTTGGGATTACCAGCTGCCTTCCTCTTTGCTGGTCGATCTCCTGCTGCTGCTTCCTTTTCTTGTGCGGCTGCTGCTGCTGCACCAACTGTTTCTGGTTTCTTTGTTGGTATTTCCCATTCGGGATTTGATTTTCCAACCCGAATTAGTGCGTCCTTCAGCTTGTCATCACTGACTTTGAGAAAAATTTGAGAGGCGATGCCCAAAGACATTTCCATCTGATGACGGGTCCTTGGTAGTATCCAATCCTTGCTGAAATCCACTGATTTATGCCACTTATTCTTCTGGTAGAAACCAGCAATGATAGTACTAAGTTTGGTGGAAAGTCGGAGAGGTCGTTTGACATTGATACTGGTGCAGTTTCCATCATCATTTTGTCGAATAATGATCTGCTGTTCTTCATCCACGATGAGCTTCAACAGCGATCTTGCCCAGTTTATCTTTAGGTTAAGCAGCACTGCAGCCATGACTTTGAGCTTCCCTGCGGTGACTGAGTCAAATGTACCCAGGTGACCAAGAAATACCTTTTGAATGTAATCAAGTAGTAGTTTGTAACTGGGTAGAATGAGTGCGCGATTGAAAGCTTTTCCCGTCCATGTAAATGAATGCGCAAGAATTATGTCAAGAGTTCTTTGAATATGGTCATCAGTGACCTCTTCAATCACAAGATCTCCTTCATCAGCCAGATGATAGGTTTGCATAATCATTTGAATAACTGGAGTGCGGACATTTTCCTCCTTCGACTTTCTAAGGGGTATCTCCACTGTATATTCATCTCTATCATCCACCATCCATGAACAGTAAAATAATGCTATTTGACGTGGGAGAAAGTAGTCTGGTTCCGTAATGATAATTTTGTGAAACCCTAAACAAAGATGTAATACGATTAAGTGATTTGAAAACAGTGTTTATTTATGGATAAATTGAAGATTTACCACAAACGGATGAGTAGATTTTGAGATAATAGACATGCTATATAAAGTATACTCAGACATATAGAGCAATAAGAGTGTAGAATTTCAGCGAACATATAAAACGTTTAGATCTAATGTTTAACCTGTGCAAGCCTCGATTTTGCTAAATAAAACATTGAGGGTTCTAAACCCATGATGTTCGAGTACAACATGAGGCTCAGGCGACAATTTTGCCTCAATAGTGTGAAGCATCTCCGATAAGGAAATCGGTTTTGCTCGAGAAGATGAAGAACTAGTTTCTGAAGCAGTCATTTGGAGAAAGATTTGGGGTGATTTTGAAGAAATATAAAGTTGCAGAAAAGCTTAGTCCAGAATAACTAGTGCAACAATGGCGGGTTAGGGTATTTGAGAGAGGAAATATTTGAAAGTGTAAGAGGAACGGTCAAACATACACATATTTATAAGTAAATCATGAGCGGCTCAGATTAAATCCCAAAGAGAAATTAATAACAGGTAACGGTTGAGATTACTCCCTTGTGTAATGATTTGCCGCCCAAATATGAGTGAAGTTCATACGCCATCAAATTGTGTCATATAATTGCCTCGAAACAATAACCGAGGTCTGCAACATTAAATGAGCCGCACTTTTATCCTCTACTTTTTCTGACATGGAGGCGTTAGAAATTACCTAGCAATTAAAAAGTATTTATAAGCAATCATTAGAATTAAATAATCAAGAAGTTGGAGAAATAAATGAACTTGATTCCCCCTTGATTAATGCTCTAGCAGATCGTTGTTGGACGATAACGATCTGCTCTTTCTTGATTTTAGCAGCTAACTGCTAATTGTCACATTTGTAGCTTGCTGCTGTGGTAAGCAGACCGTCTTCATCTTTTGAACGATCTGCTGTTTACTGCTATTTGAAATAGAGGAGCAGATCGTTTTCCTCTCTTTGAACGATCTGCTGTTCTTAATAACATCATTTGGTTGCTTTTTCTTTCATGCAGCTCGCTGTTTGCATTTATAGATTAGCAGGTCGTTTTTCTTCTTTGAACGATCTGCTGTGTACATTCAACTTAATCAGCTCGCTGTCAATACTCAAAATTGAGCAGTTTGATTTGAGATTAAGCACAGTTTAGTAGTATATTAAGACTTAGTAAATAAGGGGCTAGATTTAGAGGTGTGATAACAGATTGCTTTTTACCACCAGCTAGCTGTTATCAACACTTGTACCAATTTCAAGGTTTATTAATCCCAATTTTCCACACAAAAGTTTGAATCTGTCTTCGGGTAATGCTTTTGTGAGAACATCAGCTCGCTGCACATCCGTGTGAATTTTCTCTATTTTGATGTTCTTTTTTTCAACATGGTCTCGTATAAAGTGATGACGAACATCAACATGTTTGCAGCGAGTGTGTAGGACAGGATTTTGGGTGATGGCAATTGCGCTGGAGCTATCACAAAATATTGGCACGCTATCCATGTATACTTCATAATCTTTGAGTTGTTGTTTGATCCACAAGATTTGTGCTGTGCAACTCCCTGCAGCCATGTACTCTGCTTCTGTTGTTGAGGTTGCAACCGAAGTTTGCTTTTTAGAGAACCACGAGATGAGCTTGTTTCCAAGAAATTGACAAGTCCCAGATGTGGATTTTCTATCAAGCTTGCAACCTGCATAATCAGAATCAGAGTAGCCAGTTAATTCAAAGTTATCATCACAAGGATACCATAAACCTATTTCTATGGTCCCTTTGAGATAACGCAATATTCGTTTGGCTGCTTCCAAGTGTGATTCCCTTGGACTTGCTTGATACCTAGCACAAACACCACCTGCAAAAGTAATATCAGGTCGACTAGCAGTTAGATATAAGAGTGAACCGATAATACCACGATACAGTTTTACATCTATTGCCTTCCCGAGTGCATCAGGACCAATCTGCCCATTGGTTTGCATTGGAATTTTTCCTGGTTTGCAATCTTTAACTCCAAACTTTGTGATGAGATCGTTGATGTATTTGGATTGATTGATTAGGATCCCATCAGCAGATTACTTGACTTGTAAGCCTAGGAAGAAATTCATTTCTCCCATCATTGACATCTTGTACTTGTCCTGCATTAGCTTACTAAACTTGTTGCAAAGGAATTCAGATTTGGATCCAAAAATGATGTCATCAACATAAATTTGGACTAAAAGGATATAGTCTTGAACTTTGATGGTGAATAATGTCTTGTCAACTGATCCTCGTTTGAATCCCGATTGAAGTAAGAATGTAGACAGTGTCTCATACCAAGCTCGAGGAGCTTGTTTTAGACCATACACTGCTTTAGCTAATCTGTACACCTTGCTTTCATCTTCAACTTCAAATCCAGGTGGTTGTTCCAAGTAGACTTCTTCTTCCAGAATCCCATTCAAAAATGCACTTTTTACATCCATCTGGAATACTTTGAAGCGTTGGAAAGCTGCATAAGTAAGAAACAATCTGATGGCTTCTAGTCTTGCAACAGGTGCAAATGTCTCATCAAAGTCTATCCCTTCTTGTTGGCAATAAACTTTTGCGACTAGCCTTGCCTTGTTTCTTACTACTTCACCCGTTTCATCTCTTTTATTCTTGAAAATCCATTTGACTCCAATAACTCCTTGATGATGAGGTCGATCCACTAAGTACCACACATCATTTCTCTTGAACTCATTTAATTCTTCTTGCATGGAATTGATCCAATCTGCACTTTGCAAGGCTTCTTCGATGTCCTTTGGTTCGGTGTGTGCAAGATAGCAACTTAGTAGTGCACTTTCTCCATGCATTTGTCTTGTCTTGACTCTATCTGTTGGGTTCCCAACAATGAGATCAGATGTATGACTATCTACCCATCTTCTTCGTCTTTTCATTTCATCCGCTGATACTTCAATTTCCATTTCATCGGGTGAATTCTTGAATTCAGGATGATCTGTGGTAGGTACATCAAAGAGATCATTAGTATTTAAATCAATGCTTGATACTTCATTTACCAGTTGTTGAACAGATGGATGTTGAGTTGAGGGAGGGGGAGATTGAATGTTTTGTTCATCAACAGATGGTTGAGAATGTTCATGTGAGGTTCCCCTTTGATGAGTGAGCTGTCCATCTATTCCCCCTAGATGAGTGGGCTGTCCATCGGTTCCCCCTTGCTGTGGCTTTTCTCCAGCAGGTTGATTATTAGTTTCTTCATCTTCTTCTCTTCGTGGACTCCATAGTAGAATGTCATCGATGAGTTTATTCGTGGAATTTCTCAACGTTGAGTGAGAGAGATCATCTTTTGAGGAGGAGCAATCTGTTTCTGAAACTTCAAAGGTAGCTTCATCAAAAATAACATGTGGTGTTACTTCCACAACAAGGGTTCTTTTATTAAAAACTCTAAGCTTTACTAATCTCAGAATATCCCAAAAATATTCCTTGATCACTTTTGCTATCAAATGTTTTTAATTGAGTTTTCCCATTGTTGTGAATGTAACATTTACATCCAAATGATCTAAAGTAAGAGATTCGAGGCTTCCTGTTTTTCCACAACTCGTATGGAGTTTTCCCATGACATTTTGTCACAACAGATCGATTTTGAGTATAGCAGGCTGTGTTGACTGCTTCTGCCCAGAATTTCTTAGGGAGGTTGATCTCATTTAGCATAGTTCGGGCAGCCTCCTTGAGAGATCGGTTGCGCCTTTCCACAATCCCATTTTGTTGTGGTGTACGAGCTGCTGAAGTTTGATGTTGAATTCCCATTTTCGAGCAGTATCTTTCGATCATGTGATTGATGAATTCGGTTCCACTATCAGATCGAATTATGATGATGGATGACTCCTTTTGATTTGAAAGTTTGTTGAGGAGATCAGGTAGTTTCTCTAGTGTTTCCTTTTTCTTGAACATGAAAATAACCTAAGTAAATCTAGAGAAATCATCTATAATAACAAGAGTATATTTTCTACCGTTTACACTTAATGGAGATACAGGTCCAAAAAGGTCTATATGTAGAAGTTCCAATATTCTTGAAGTGGAGTGAGCTGCCTTTGTGGGAAATGATGCTCTTGTTTGTTTCCCCGCTTGGCAAGCCTCACATATATGGTCTTTGTCGTATATTTGAGCAGGTAGTCCTTCAACCAATTTGTCCTTCACCAGCTTGTTGATTGTTTTGAAGTTCAGGTGGCTCAACCGTTTGTGCCACAGCCAGCTGGTTTCCGTATTTGATTTTGTTACTAGACAGGTTTCAGTTTGATCATTCCATTGTACAATGTACAACCTGTCCTGCAAAATCCCAGTAAGAAGAATTTCTTCTCCTTCTATATTTTTGACAACACACTTGTTAGCTATAAATTCTACTCTCTTGTCATTAGCACAGAATTGGCTAATTGAGAATAGATTGTGATTTAAGCCTTCAACATAAGATACATTTAGAATAGTAGTGTTACCAACTTGAAGATCACCATAACCTTTTGTGTATCCTTTTGAGTTTCCTCCAAAAGTAACATTTGGTCCAGTGCTCTCCTTGTAGTTGATTAACAAGTCCTTGTTGCATGTCATATGTTTGGAGCATCCGCTATCAAGTATCCATACCGCACCCCGAGCTGTGTGCTTTCTTCTCATCGATCTCCTATCCTGCAATGAAAATTTATTTAGCTACCCCACTGAATGAGGGTGCTTTGTTAGTAGACACCGTTCCCTTTGGAACCCAAATTTGTCTAATTATAGTAACATTCTGTGAAGGTCTGATTTGTTTCCCACTAAAGTCGATATACACAACTTTCTTCTTGGCAGGTAGTTGATTTGACACAGCTTGTTTTCTAGGAGCAGATTGTTTGTGAGGGGCAGATTATTGCCTCTGGTTGAATGACTGGGGAGCTCACTGGTCATTAAACTGAGGAGCTGTTTGGTTTGTCCTTTGAGCAGACTGTTTCCTTGGTTGAAATCCAATCCCTTGCGTGGTGAATCTTTGTTGTTGCTGACCTTGTTCCTTGAACAAGATAGCTTGTGGCTGTCTTGAGTTGTTGTTGAGATTAACAATCTCATCTTTTCCCTTTTCTTTGACAAAGTTTCCTTTTGGTGGACCTTTGTCAACTCCATTAAATCCAAGTCCTGTACGATCTGCAGCTCGTCTTTGCATGTCGATGATGAGTTGAGTTTGATCCTCCTTTTTGTGTATCGAGTGGTTGACCATTGCACTCAAGTCATCGACTCTTCTTTGAGCAGAAGCTTCTCGATCAATAAGATCAGAAATTTTGGCGTTCAAGGTGTAATTTTCTTCGCTTTTGCTTTTGAGTTGCTGAAGTAGAGCATTTTCTCTTTTATTAAACGAGTTGCTAATTTCCTTCATTTCTTGAATTTTGTTTGCCATTCTTCCATTCTCTTTTATCGCATGTTTGAACATTTTGTTCAATCTTGCATGATCCTCCATGAGTTTGGTGAAGTCTTCAATAGACAGATCGTCTTCACCTTCTTCATCTATCTCCTCTTTGTCACCCGAGTCATATAGAGGTGAGTTAGAAATAGGAGAAGAATAATTATTTACTACCTCATTGTTGTCGAGTCCGTTGTCATGACCCATGAGACACTCATCCCATTCTTCATCTATTTCGGTGATGAAAGCTTCGTCGTTTTCGGATGAGCTGTCGGTCAATGTGCTTGGAGCAGCTTGTTCTTCAGCAAGCATGGCTTTGCGTTGTTCTCTAAGCTTCTTGTCTCGCTTGCTTCTAAGATCTTCTCTTTCTGCCTTGGAGATATCGGGGCAGTCTGTTTTAAAGTGATCTTTCCCGCCACATTTGAAACAAGAAAATTCGGATAGGTACCTCATTCCTTTTCTCAGGTCGATCTCCAGATCGATCTCTTCCTTTGAAATTTCTGTTGTTATCTTTGTAGAGGCGTTTATATCTGTTTGCCCTAAGCTCCATCTTTTGGAATCTTTGAGCCATGAGTGAGTACTCCTCGAAGTAGTTTTTGGTGGGGTAGTTTTCATCATCTGAACTGGATGAGTCTTTTACTACCACGATTGGTGGGGACTTCTTTTCAACCTCCTTTTCCTTTAACTTGGCCTTGAAGGCAGTTTCTTTTTCCTTCATTCCTGCAGCAGAAGATTTACTAAAGGAAGAATTAAAATGGCCATGAATACGATTGATTTCGTACTCATTGCCCGTTAGTAAATCAAATAGAGAATCAGTGGTAAGAGAATTAAACTCTGGCATCATGGGATGCATGGCTGAGTAGATTTCCCAAGTAGCAGGTAGAGCACGAATGACTTTCAAGTTTTTCTCTCGTTGAGAATACTTGTTTTTGTCGATGATGGCTATCTCTATCAATACTTCAGTGAACCGGTTCTTCATTTGAGCTATAGTCTCTCCAGACTTCATTTTGAATTCTTCAAATTTGTTACAAGCGATAGATAGCTTGTTTTCTTGGATGATGTCTGATCCACGGCTAATTTCTTTGAGTACATCCCACATCTCCTTTGCAGTTTGAAGATGTCTGATTTTGGCAAAGTACACGCCTCTTACTGTACTCGAAATTAGACCTTTGGCGAAGTCATCGAGTCCAGCTTCTTTTCTTTCTTCAATAGTGTATTCGTCAATAGTCTTCTCCTTTTAAACTATGACCAGTGAAGGAGTTGGACCAGTTCCATCCTTTATCTCAGCACTTCCCTTGTTCATAATTTTGATGGGTCCATCAGTAATGACCTTCCACATTTTGATATGTTGTGCTCGTAAACACATCTCAATTCTGAAACTCCAGTCTTCATATCCAGCAATGGAGAAATCCTCACAAGCACGTATCATCTGTCCTTCCATAATTTCAAGGTTGATGATTAAATAAATGCAAGTGCAATATGCTGTGAAAAACATTTTCAAGATCTATCCAAGATGACCACACATAGATAATCTCTTGTGAATTAGAAACAATGGTCAAAATGGACCACTGCTCTGATACCACTTGTTGGTCTCGAAAGAGCTAGATTGGTGTATGGGGGGGGGGGGGGGG
>JAPKLX010003555.1:0-10962 GCA_026898415.1 Leonotis leonurus | reverse complement strand
CCATGCATTCTTCTGGTTTTCACACAATCTGATGGGTTCCCAACAATTTGTTCTGGTGGATGGTCTTGTATCCATCTTCTTCTTCTGTTTATCTCTTCTTCTGATATCTCGGGATCAGGTTGATCTGTTGTTTCCTCAAATTCAGGGTGTGATGTTGAAGATGCTTGAAATGGATTTTCAACTTCTGGTTCTTCAATTTCTTGATTATTATTGCAACCATTTGTATCTCTAGATTCTTCTGGTTGATTTTGAGGTTGTTCTACATTCTCTTTTCCTTCTGGGTGATTATCTTCTGGTAGAGTTGTTGTTCTGTCACGATCCAGAATCACATGTTCTGTTCCCCCTTGCTGTGAGCTTACTGCTTCAGCATTAGATGGAACATCTATTTCGTTATCTTCTGTTGTATTCCAAATAAGAATATCTTCTAGCAATATTCATTCTTTGCTCTTATTCTTGTTCTGGTCTTGTGTATGTTCATCACCTAACTCTCTGTCATTGATAAAGGATTCATCAAAAACAATATGAGGTGTTACCTCCACAACATGAGACTTCTTGTTATAAACCCTATAAGCTTTACTAACATCTGAATATCCTAAGAATATTCCAGGGTTAGCTTTGCTATCAAAAGTTCTTAACTGAGATTTCCCATTATTATGGATGTAACACAAACAGCCAAAAGAACGAAAGTAATGTATCCTGGGTTTTCTGTTGTTCCAGATTTCGTATGGTGTTTTCCCATGTCTAATGGTGACCACTGATCTGTTTTGTGTATAGCAGGCCGTATAGATAGCTTCTGCCCAGAATTTCTTTGGTAATCTGGTTGCATTGAGCATGGTGTGAGCTGCTTCTTTTAATGATCTGTTTCTTCTTTCAACTACCCCATTCTGTTGAGGTGTTCTGGCAGTAGATGTCTGATGTGTGATTCTCATCTGGTTGCAGTAGTCCTCAATCTTCTGGTTTAGGAATTCTGTTCCACGATCTGTTCTGATGGTTGTAACAGAAACTTCCTTTTTCCTGGTGATTTTGTTGAGGAAGATTGGCAGCTTTTCCAAGGTCTCTTTCTTCTTATATAAGAAGGTTACCCATGTGAATCTTGAATAATCATCAATGATTACCAGAGTATACTTTCTACCATTTATACTTAATGGCTTAACTGGACCAAATAAGTCTAAATGTAGTAACTCTAAGATTCTGGTAGAAGACTGAACATATTTGTTAGAAAAAGATGATCTGGTTTGTTTTCCAGCTTGACATGCTTCGCAGATATGATTTTTGTCATATACTTGATCTGGTAACCCTTCGACTAGTTTCTCTCGTGCAATCTTATTGATTGACTTGAAGTTGAGATGACTTAGTCGTTTATGCCACAGCCAACTAGTTTCTGATAGTGTCTTAGTGACCAGACATGTCTCAATCTGGTTGTCCCATTGCACAATATATAATCTATCCTGTAATTTTCCGGTAAGGAGTATCTCATCTCCTTCCTTGTTCTTTACAAAACAATTATTAGTATCAAAAACAATTTGGTTACCGTTAGCACAGAACTGACTTACAGAAAACAAATTATGACTGAGACCTTCAACATATGATACATTTGTGATGGTGGTCTTGCCAACTTTGATGTTTCCATACCCTCTGGTATATCCTTTTGAATTACATCCAAAAGTAACCTGGGGTCCTGGTTTCTCTATGTAGTCTGATAGCAGGTTCTTGTCACACGTCATGTGTTTTGAACAGCCACTATCTATTATCCAGATAGTTCCTCTTGCTACTTTGTTCCTTCTTGCATTCCTCTGTTCCTGCAATTAATAAAGCTTAGCTACCCTTCATAGTCTGGGTGCTTGATTATTAGCAAATGTTCCTTTTCGGATCCAGAACATTTTTGGGTTGGGGACAGCAATATAGCAAGTAATAATATTTCCATCATTATCAACTTTTGACATAGAATGAAATATAGAAGGATGATATCTTTCTATTCCATCATTCTTCAATCCTTTATTAGTGGGTACTGTCCTGTTGACGTTCTTATTGGGTAATGTCTTGTTGACATTCTTGTTAGGTAATGTTCTGTTGACATTCTTGTTGTGTACCCTTTTTGTTTCTGTGTAATCTGCTGGTTGTTCTCTTGTTTGATGGTACTGTCTGTTGCTAGTCTGTTTCACCATCATCTTTTGAGGAAAGTCTTTCTTGTTTTTCAAGTTTTTAACTTGATCTGGTATTTGCTTCCTTTCTGGTACGAATTTTATGGTGCTAGAGAGCTTCTCTGAGTGGCCTGGATATCCTACTCCAGATGTACCCTGTTGTTGAAGGTTGATTAGCAACTTGGCACGTTCATCACTTTTGTATATCATTTCCTTCCCTTTCTTTATCTTTTCCTCAGCTACATTGTTTCTTGTGATAAGATCCTTCACTTTTGAATTTAGTGAATGAATATCACTGTCCTTTCCTTTGATCTGTTCTTCCAGATCATTTATGTTAGCAACAAATTGAGTGTTTGCTTTACTCAATATCTCTTCAGATTTCTTCAATCTGTCATTTTCTTCAACAACTTCTCTAAATAGTCTCTTGATGCTTGAGTAGCTCTTGAACATCGCATTAACCTCATCCCATGAATATTCATCTTGATCTTCTATTTCCTGTTCCAGACCATTTTCATTTGAAGAGGTTGAGTTACAAGAGTTTACCTCAACTTCATCAAGACCGTTGTCTAGACCAACGTAGCATTCATCCCAACATTCTTCATCATTTGCAAAGAACGCTTCTTCATTCTTAGATGAACTTTCAAAAAAATGACTCGAGCTGCTTGAATCTTGTTCAGCGAGCATAACCTTTCGCTCATATTTCAGTTTACGATCTCTTTTTGCTCTTAATTCTTCTCTTTGACTTTTGGATAGATCAGGGCAATCTGTTTTGAAGTGACCTGTTCTGCCACAACCATAGCAAGTATAGTCATTAGGTTTAGTGATTTTACTATTACTTTTACTTTCTGTTTTGCCATCAGATCGTTCTGCTTCTTTGTTCTTCTGGTATCTACTTTTGTTGTCTTTGTAGAACCTTCGATATTTTCTTGATCTGAGTTCCATCTTGTCCATTCTCTTGGCAATCATTGAGAATTCCTTGAGTAGTTTGTCGTATCCTCCTTCTACTGGTGAGGCAGATAGTTTTGATTCATCTGCTTTGCACTTCGCTTTGAAGGCAACTTCTTTCTCTTTCTTTGAGTTGTTCTCGTTCTTCTTGCTGGACGAATGATCTGGTCCATTTATTCTTCTGATGTCACATTCGTGAACAACCAGATGATCAAATAGAGCTTCCACAGACAGATCGTTAAAGTCAGCACGTAGTGGTTGCATTGCTGAGTATATCTCCCACCTTGGTGGTAATGCTCTAAGAATCTTGAGATTCTTTTCTCTCTGAGTGTATTTGTTTTTGTTGAATGCAGAAACTTCAAGTAGTACTTCGATGAATCTGTTCTTCATCTGTTCGATGGTTTCTCCAGGTTTCATCTTGAATTCATCAAACTTGTTACATGCTAGAGACAGCTTCTTCTCGATCATCGCTTCTGAACCTAGGCTGAGATCTCTCAATGCTTTCCACATTTCTTTGGCTGTGTCAAGATCTTGGATCTTAGACAGATGGACTCCTTTTACAGTACTGGAAATAACTCCTTTGGCAAAATCATCGAGATTTACTTCTCTTCTTTCTTCAGGTGTGTATTTTCTGGGATCCTTGAGTACATCCTCTTTAACAACTCCTGTTTCAGTGATGCGAGTTGTTTCTTCAGTAATGGCCAATGGTCCTTCTTCAATTACTTTCCACATCAAGCAGTGATGAGCTTTCAGACACATCTTGATTTTGAAACTCCACTCTCTGTAACCTTGGATGGAGAATTCTTCGCATGTCCTGATGACAGATGACTCCATAACAGATAGTATGCACGTGAATGAAAGGTTTTCCTAGATCTATTCAAGTTGACCATGCAGGTTTTATCCCTGTGAAGCAAAATAATGGTCGTTTGAACCACTGCTCTGATACCACTTGTTGGTCCCGAGAGAGCAAGGTTTGGTGTATGGGGGGGGGGGAATACACCAAATACAAACTTTTCAGTTAACTTGACAAGTTAATAAAGAGTTCAAGCTATCTTATACCAGAATTTGCTTGTAAGATGACTAGACAGATCGATGTGCAGATCGATAGCAGCTTTAGTCCAAACAGATTACTCTCTTAGTGAGAACACTTAGCTAATAACAAGAGTGATCTTATTATTTTCTGTGTGTTTGAGTGAGTGCGAAATAATGGTGGATATAGTTGGTGCTCTTTGTTTAGAAAACCTTTGAAATCTTAATCGAGTATTTAAAGAATTGATTAAAAATGCAGTTTGTATGAGAGTGAGAGATAGTGAATGAAACAACTGAATGAAAGTGCAGAAAGTAAATAACGCAGTTATTTTACTTGGTTCGGGAAAAACCCCTACGTCCACGGTCTAATCCAAACTGGATTAGATATCCACTACTAGGATACTCTCTTATTTATACTCGCTGAGAACGAGCCACAAGTTCCAAGTACAACTAGATTGAAACTTATGCACGAATAAGGGTCGTGTCCCTTTACAACTTACAGAAAACTACTGTAAACAGGTTATCTTCACGTTAATCCACTAGAAAACCACTTGCTAGCAAAGATCTTCTTCTTCTCTCGATAAGACAGACTTGAATCGAGGTTGGGTTAATGTGATTGCGATCACGAACGGTTTGGAGCTTTTGTCTGACGTGAGATCGAGATGCTTGAGAGTATTTTTTCAATATAGCGCTTGTGTTAACTTCAGACTTTTAAAACTCCAAATATATATATAGGCTTTGAATTTGAAATTCTAGCCGTTTGTTGATTGACGTGATTTGATTGTTGATTGCCAATTAATCATCTCTCTTCTTTCCTTATTGAGTTGTTGATTGAATCTTCTATGTATGGAAAGCAGATCGTTTTTGATTACTTTCCTTCTTCATGTCAATCAGGGATTCTCCTTCCAATTCTCAATAGATGGTCTTTAATACTGACGTGGTGATTGGATGTGATGAGAGGGCTAAGACATCTTGGTGATCTTGATAGCTCTATTTGATCTGATGCCACTTCTGTCTGGTTAGAACTTTCTGTTTAAGACTAACTGATTCAACTTTCTGTTAAAGTTGACTTGATTCAACTTTCTGTTCGAGACTTGCTGGTTCAACTTTCTGTTAAAGTTGACTTGCTTCAACTCTCTGTTCGAGTTGACTTGCTTCAACTCTCTGTTCGAGACTTGCTGGTTCAACTTTCTGTTAAAGTTGACTTGCTCCAACTTTCTGTTCGAGACTTGTTTTAAGCTTTCTGTTGAAGCTTGTTTTGAACTTTCTGTTGAAGCTTGTTTCATCTTTCTGTTGCATTGGTGTTTATCAACCTTCTGTTAGAGACTCTCTGGTTCAACTTTCTGTTTGAAGCATATTGGAGCAACCTTCTGTTCGCGTTGATTTCCTGACATATAAATACATATACTAGATAGAAGTAATCCAGAACATGTATAAGTGTGTTTTCGAGAGAACATCATCAAAACTTAAAATAATTTGTGGGGTTCCCAACAATTTCCCCCTTTTTGATGATGTCGAAACCACACTTACACGAAATAAGCAGTATAATATAGAGAATGTACTGGCAGATTGTTATATAAGTTGTATAACAATAAAAGAGTAGAGAAGGTAACTTTCTGTTCAAAGAGATTTTATTTCTAGGAGAACCACATGTATATTAATATGAGAAAGATAAGTACAGGTGGTAATCTGAAAGACAAAGGTTAAAGTCCATCAACAACAGATAAAGCAAAAGAAAATTTTAAGAGAACCATCTTGAAGCTCCGCCCTTCTTCATCCTTTCTCTTTGTGCATCAGACACTAGTTGTATACTCTCGTAAATTCCATTTCTCACCCTGGCGTAATTGAGATCGTGATTGTCGATCTTATATCCCTTGATCTTGGCCAGTTGATTGATGTAATTTAAAATGTAGGTCTTGTCAGGAATATTACTGCCTGGTATTGTTGGACATACCATGTATTCCTTCTCCGGAGCTTTGATCTGTATCTTGGCATCAGATGCTGCTGTTCTGATCCTCTGTACTAGGCCCTGGTCACTGAAGTTGTCCAGATATCTGTTGAAGTCCTCATCTGGAGTTGAGTCTGAGTATGTAGGCTCCTTCAAAAAATATCTGTTCAAGATAAAACCTTGCTTTACTTTCTCCCAATCAATTTGATCATTCTCTGGAACCCACGCATCATTAGGTGTTTTCTTTTGCAAGGATAGATTTCATGAGAATGGTTTCTTCTTCTTCTTCTTAGATTGGGTGGTTGATTGTGATGACTGCTGCTATGAGCGTTCTGTAGAGGAAGGCGATGAGAAGGGAGTTTGAAATGATTTTTCCTTGGCCTCCTGAGCAGCTAGCTTTCTCTCTCTTTCTGCCTGTTCTTTATAGAACTGTGCTCTGAATACTGGATCACATGCTTGATCCATGCTCACTCCAAACAGCAACAATTCCGCAATTTGGTCTCCCTCATCTACTGGTTTCTTTCCTTTGTCACTGGGAATTCGTTGTGTATCAGAGGCTTGACCTGGTTGATCTTGTTGAGCTTGTTCTGTTCCAAAAAGTGTAGGGTCAGGTCTAGGCGGTGTGGTTGGTCTCTCTCTAGCTGGTTTTCCTATTTCAGCCATGGGAGTTTCTGTTTCTTCACCTAAAAATTCTGTTTCTTTTGCTGTTGTGTTCTTGCTGCCCTTGCTTCCTTTGCCTTTTTCTCCTCCCGAGATTTCCCCCTTTTCGACATCATCAAAGAAAGTAGTGATGAGTGTGCGAAGTGAGGCAATCTCTTCAGTCATTTTCTCTATCTTCTCTTCAGCTTCTGCTTTGAACCCAAGCAGAAAGTTGATTGTTTGGTTGGAGGCATCCAGTTTCTGCTCGAGCCGGCTGTTCATTGTAGACAACGTTTTGTCATATGTCTCTTGAAGTTCTTCGATGACTGTGATGCAGGTGTCTTGCTGCTCGTGTTCTTCTGGATTAGGGTACAGAAGTTCATTCAGAACATCCACCTGGTGTTTCCTCATCAATTCCACAAATTTTTCGTTCTCAAATTTGGCGAGGTGAGAATGGATGGATAAGTCAGCATCTTCCTTCAACTGTGCAGCAAGTTGAGTTCCTTTCTTTTCTACGGCAGTATCAATTGTTGTTTGTTGTTTGGCCAAGAGGTCAGCCACAAGAGCAGTTGTCTTCTGATTTTTCTCTTCTATGTCATTTAGACGAAGAGTGAACTTGGCCTGTTCTGCTTCATTCTGCAGGCGATCATCATCTATCTTTTTATCAAGCTCCTTCTTGATTGTTCTGAGCTTGCCTCTGATGTCATGATCCATGTCATTGACATAGTCTTTCTGGTGTTGGTTGAAGTCGGTGAGTATCTGGGTGGCTTTCTCTTGGAGGGTATTGCAGGTTTCTGTCAAACAGTCTTCAACTCTGAGTGTAATCAGATTGTCGAGTTGGAAGTTGTTGAATGGTCTGGTTTCCCTTTCCAAAAGTTCTTCCATTGTATAGAAGTTGACATGTTTCTTAAGTGTCTGCGCCACACCAGGTGTGTACAGTTCATTGGTTGGTTCACCACCAATGTTCTGACCGACTGGTTCATCATCACCAGAGTCAAGGTTGATGATTGGTGTTCTCTTGGTAGGCTTCTTGGGTTGATCTGCTCCCTGCTCTGGTTGGGATGGTGGTTGTTCTGTTGGTGCAGGTTCTTTGTGTGGTGTCTCTAGATTGATCTTCAAAGTTTCTGCCTCATGTTTCATGAGCCCAGAGATGAGTTGCTCATATTCTGTTCGGACTTCTTGGACTGTGGTGACTTGGAGTAGACTGAGTAGTGTGGCCTCTTCCTTCTTCAAGTCGTCTATTGTCTTGAGTTGAAGCAGAGCATCAAAAATGTAGTAGTCGCTGTCTTTAACCAGCAAGTAGAACTTGACGCGCTTGGCTGTATCCAAACTTTCTGGTAAGCAATGAATACCAGGAAAGTCTTGCAGCTCTGAGTGTTCTGCTTCATTCTCCAGCAGATTGATAACACTTTCTGCCTGACGTTTCCTTTCTTCTTCCTCATCAGCTGACTCTCCTTCCTCTTCATCCTCACTTATTCTTTCCATTCTGTTTGGTGAGGGTGTAGGTGCTCTGGCTGGAGAGAAGTCTTTCTCCTGTTGTGGGTTTGATGAAGTTTCTGGTTCCATATCAGGAGCTGGAGTGGATGCTTGTTCCATTGTTGGTGTCACCTCCTTTTCTGGTTCTGATTGTTCTGTTGTTGCTTCTAGTGGTGGTGAAGACTCTTGGACTTTCTGTAGTCGACGTTTCTTTTGTTTGGGCTGCGATGCTGATGTTTCTGTCTCAACAGAGCTACCTCGTTTGGCAGAAGTCTTGCGTGTCACCTTTTCCTTCGCAACTTTCTCCTTTTGTGGACTTGCCCTTTTGCTTTTCCACACCTTTAGCAGGTGGCATCCATGTAGGATTTGAGCTTCCTATTTCCAGAGCTGCTACACGATGTACTTCATCGATTATCTTGTTGAAGAAGGCTGGTGAGAGTCCCAAAGACATTTCTAGCTGATGTTGATCTTTGGGTATGGAAAGACTTGTGTTGAATTCTACCGCATCCTCCCACACTTGCTGTTTGAAATATCGTTCCACCATCAGGCTGATTTTGGTGGAATGTCGGAGATTTCTCTTAACTTCCACTGAAGTTCCTCTGCCTTTGCTATCCTTGGTATAAGTCACCAGTTTAGCTTCCTTAGCCATCAACTCAAACAGGATTCGGCTCCAGTTGACTCAGAGGTTGAGAACAACTGCTGTGAGAATTCAGAATTTCTCAGGTGTGACTTGATCATATGATCCACTGTGGTTGAGAAAAATTCTCTGAACTAATTCTAACAGCAACTTGAAACCTGGTTGGAGTAGAGACCGCTGAAACATCCTTCCAGTATATGAGATGGGTGTGACCATCATAATTTCTACTGCCTCTTGCAGTTGTTGATGAGTGATGTCGTCCAAACTCAGACCTTCGCCTTTCAACCGATATGCCTGATTGATCATTTGGATGACGTTGTATGGTATTTTGCTGGTTCTGTCGCCGATTGGCATCAACACATTTGCTTCAAAGCCATGTTTATCATTCTGCCATGTCAAGTAGAATGTAGCCACTTGTTTTCCCAAGAACATGTTGGGGTGAGAGGTGACAATATTGCAGAAGCCTTTTTAGATTTTCCCGCTTCTTCCTTTTATTTTGCCGCCTTTCCCTGCGTGTGATAAACGCGCTAGATCCTAGGGTTGTAGGCGAGCGTGTGCGTATCTTTCTTTCCACTGCAACTTTCCTTTTTCCTGTTCTTTGCAGGGATTTTCTCGATCACAATTCTCAAAGGTGAGCTAATCATTACTAAAATAGAGGATTTTAGTAAATCTAGGTTGAAAAATAACTTTGCAGACTGTAATCTCGGATATTGATTGTACGAATTGACGTCATATCTCTAAGATGTTTCAGTTTCATTGAAAAATTCCCCCTTGACTTAGCAATTAAGAAATAATTTCCACGTGGCATTTTCTTCAATCTAGGCATTGTAACCTTCTGGTAGATCATATGTTGTTAACCTTCTGGTAGCCTTCTGTTGTTGACTTTCTGGTAACCTTCTGTTGTTAACTTTCTGGTAACCTTCTGTTGTTAACTTTCTGGTAACCTTCTGTTGTTTGCTTTCTGGTAACCTTCTGTTGTTAACTTTCTGGTAACCTTCTGTTGTTAACTTTCTGGTAACCTTCTGTTATTTGATCACCCAGACTTAGTAATCCAAGCTTTCCACAGAGCATCTTAAATCTTTCTTCTGGTAAGGCTTTAGTCAGAATGTCAGCACGTTGGATATCCGTGTGAATCTTCTCGATCTGGATGTGCTTTCTCTCTACATGATCTCTGATAAAATGATGTCTCACATCAACGTGTTTGCATCTTGTATGAAGTACTGGATTCAGTGTTATTGCAATTGCACTTGAACTGTCACAGAATATGGGTATCTCCTTTACTTTGATCTCGTAGTCTCTTAGTTGCTGTTTCAACCATAAAATTTGTGCACAACAACTTCCAGCAGCCATATATTCTGCTTCTGTTGTTGATGTGGCGACAGACGTTTGTTTCTTTGAGAACCAAGATATCAACTTGTTTCCAAGAAACTGATATGTTCCAGAAGTAGACTTTCTGTCCAGTTTGCATCCTGCATAATCTGAGTCAGAGTAGCCTGTTAATTCAAAATTGTCGTCATGTGGATACCAGAGGCCAATGTGAGTTGTTCCTTTAAGATATCTAAGTATCTTTTTGGCAGCTTCTATATGTGATTCTTTGGGGTTAGCTTGATATCTGGCACATACTCCCACTACAAATGTGATATCTGGTCGACTTGCAGTAAGATACAGTAGTGAGCCAATGATGCCTCTGTATTGTGTTATGTTTGCTGGTTTGCCTTCTGGATCTGGATCTATCTTCCCGTTGGTTTGCATTGGGATTTTCACTGGGTTACTGTCTTTGAGCCCAAATTTGGTCAGCAGATCGTTGATGTACTTTGTTTGATTTATGAAGATACCATCTGGTTTCTGTTTGACCTGCAAACCTAAAAAGAAATTCATCTCGCCCATGATGGACATTTGATATTTATTTTTCATTAGTTCTGCAAATTTATCATATAGATAAGGAGACTGTGATCCAAAGATTATGTCATCGACATATATCTGGACTAAAAGGATATGTTCTTTAACTTTGATGACAAACAATGTCTTGTCAACGAACCTCTTCTGAAGCCTGATTCCAGCAGAAATGTTGACAACGTTTCATACCACGCTCTGGGTGCTTGTTTCAATCCATAGACAGCTTTAGCTAATCTGTATACTTTCTGGTC
>JAPKLX010001978.1:0-16219 GCA_026898415.1 Leonotis leonurus | reverse complement strand
ATTTGTGATCTACCTGTTTTGATCTTAGCATTAATTACTGTTCAAATGTAAATGGAACAGATAGATTATAAATCACTATCTTTTCATTCTTCACTTACTGTCCTTAGAGAAAGAAAAGAAAGCAGCGAGCTGTGAAGTTACAACAGCAAGCTGTGAAGAAAGCAGCGAGTGATCAAGAGCTAGACTTCAAAAAGGTAAGTGCTTAAACTAAGGGTTCAACAGCGAGTGCTCAAACGAAGACTTCAACAGTGAATAAGATCAACAGCAAGCTATGGATCAACAGCGAGTGGATCGAACAGCGAGCTGCTTATCTACAGCTATATGGAGAAAACAAGTCAGCAGCGAGCTGTGTGGAGATCGACAGATTGAAGTCAAAACAGCTGATCTCATGATTTCAAAGAAGATGAAGTACAGCTGTTATACGACTACTAGCTGCATAAAAGCCAACAGCTAGACAGTTTATGAAATCAACAGCAAGTGATGAAACAGCTAGTAATCAACAGCATGTGATCAACAGCTAGCTGTGTACGTCAAACATCTAAGGATCAAAAAGAGCATCTGTTCAAACAACAGCGAGATGCTTTTACTATGTTATGGTGGACTACCGATATACCTACATTTTTCATAACTCAACCACTCAGTGTGTTGTCACATCAAGGGCATACTTTAAGGAATGATGTACAAGAATTTCAAATATCTATGTACGGTGAATCATTCCCAGTATGGTAATACATTGGGAAATCGCGTGATAGGTGGTAACAACTCTCATTTGGCCGCGCGTGCATTAACAACCCTGCCAAGCATTTAATGCTGTCATTAATGCGTTGAAAATAGAGGTCATCGTCTCCAACGGATAGTTTCTTCATTGAGGCTATAAATACCACCTTCACTTCCAGAAAGAAGCACGGGAATTCAAACTAAATCTGCTATTACTCTACTCAAATTACTTCAAGCTCTCCATCGTTCAAAACACTCCACCACCGTCGAAGAATTCTCTCGAGTGTTTATTATTTCTTGAAGTAGTTATTTTCTGGAAATCTGTTTGTTCAAAAACAAAGTTAGGATCTAGTTTTGATCCAATTGGTTTTTCTTAGATAGTAGTTTTCTATCTTTGAAAAGAAAAAGTGTAATCACAAGTATTTATATAGTTTTGATAAAGTTTGTGGCTCGTACTCAACGAGTAAAAAGAAAGGAGACATTAGTTGATTTCGATCTAGTTTTGATCGAGCCATGGACGTAGGGAAGTTTATCCCAAACCACGTTAATTCTTGCGTTCTTTACTTTCTGTTTTACTTCATATTCATCTTCTTCAAAATTGCATTAAACTTGTTTATCTCTAATATATTGATTAAGAAAACGTTTTCAATAAAAGAGCATTAACCATCGAATTCCGCACACAACATTAACCAAGATTAACTTATTCAAGTTTCTCCTATTAATTGTTACTTTACACTTAAGGTATACTTGAGCTAAGTTGACTCTTCTTGACACGAAGAATCTTCCTGCTGATCCAAGCTTTCTTATATTCTAAGATTTCTTAAACCTTATTTATTAAAGACATGTTGGGAACCCCACAGATACTTTAAGTTTTGATGATGTTCTCACGAAAACACACTTGATATTATTCATGTTCTGTATTACTTTTATTTGGTTTTTATGTACCAGAAAGTTGAAGCAAGTCTTAATCAGAAAGTTGAAGCAAGTCTCAACCAGAAAGTTGAAGCAAGTCTCAACCAGAAAGTTGAAGCAAGTCTCAACCAGAAAGCTGAAGCAAAACAACTTTAACAGAAAGTTGAACTAGAAAGTTTCAGACAGAAAGTTGAAGAATGTTAACTGTAATAGAAAGTTGAATCAAAGAGACTTAAACAGAAAGTTGAAAGATATCAACCCAGACAGATTGAACCAGAAACACTTAACCAGAAAGTTCAATCAGATCAACACTCAAATATTGAAATCAGATGAAATGTCTCTGAAATCCCAAAGTCTCAACAAGTTCCTCGTGCCACAAAAGGAATATAATCAATCAAGACCAGAAAAGGAAAGCTATCTGTCAAACGATCTGCTTACCATATTTGGAAGATTCTGTCAAACGCATTAGAAGGCAAGAGGAGATAATCCTGGGATTCACTTTCCTTGATTGATGAAATCACATTTACTTCAAATCAATCAAGTTCAACGGTCAGAATTTCAAATTCTGCACCTATAAAAGCTCGGAACAAAGATTGGCAGAGTATGTACGCGAATAAGATAGCTATATCATTTTAAGTCTACTCTGCCCAGAAATCATCTCATCCATCGAAGCATTTACTGAGAGAAGATTTCAACCAGATCGTGTTCCGAACCGTTCGTGATCATAATCACCCCTCGATTCAAGTCTGTCTTATCGAGAAAGGAAGGAGATCTTTGCTAGCTAATAGTTTTCTAGTGGATTAACGTGAAGAAATCTTGTTTACAGTAGTTTTCTGTAAGTTGTAAAGGGACACGACCCTTATTCGTGCATAAGTTTCAATTAGGATTGTATTTGAAACTTGTGGCTCGTTCTCAGCGAGTATAAATAAGAAGAGTATCCTAGTAGTGGATATCTAATCCAGTTTGGATTAGACCGTGGACGTAGGGGGTTTCCCGAACCACGTAAAATAACTGCGTTATTTACTTTCTGCATTTTCATTTCAGTTGTTTTATTTACTATCTGTCATACTCATTCAAGCTGCATTCTTAATCAATCTTATAAATTCTTGGTTAAGTTTCCTAAAGGTTTTCTAAACAAGAGCACCGACTAAGTCCACCATTATTCCGCACACAATACACTGTTGGAGAATAAAATTACTCTTACTTTCTGCATTGTATTACTCTCTCGAGAGATTCTGCTTGGACAGAACACGATTGATTGGATAATCGATCTGGTCTGACAAATTGAGCAATCTGTAATACAGAAAGCTTAAATCTCTCCTTTTAATTAGTTAAGTAAACTGAAAAGTTTGTGTATTTGGTGTATTCCTCCCCCCCCCCCCATACACCAAACCTAGCTCTTTCAGGACCAACAAGTGGTATCAGAGCAGTGGTTCATAAGATCATTGTTTTGTTTCACAAGGTTAACACCTACGTAGTCAACTTGAATAGATCTAGAAAATCATTTTCATCATTTGCATCCTATCTGTCATTATGGAGTCATCTATTATCAGGGCATGCGAAGAATTCTCCATCCAAGGCTACAGAGAGTGGAGTTTCAGAATCAAGATGTGTCTCAAGGCTCATCACTGCCTGATGTGGAAGGTAATTGAAGAAGGACCATTGGCCATTGCTGAAGAAACAACTCGCATCACTGAAACAGGAGTTGTTAAAGAGGATGTACTCAAGGATCCCAGAAAATACACACCTGAAGAAAGAAGAGAAGCAAATCTCGATGATTTTGCCAAAGGAGTTATTTCCAGTACTATAAAAGGAGTCCATCTGGCTAAGATCCAAGATCTCGATACAGCCAAAGAAATGTGGGAAGCCTTGAGAGATCTCAGTCTAGGCTCTGAAGCAATGATTGAGAACAAGTTGTCCCTGGCATGTAACAAGTTCAATGAATTCAAGATGAAACCTGTAGAAACCATTGAACAGATGAAGAACAGGTTCATTGAAGTACTACTTGAAGTTTCCACCTTCGAAAAGAATAAGTACACACAGAGAGAGAAGAATCTCAAGATTCTTAGAGCTCTACCACCAAGCTGGGAGATTTATTCAGCTATGCAACCTCTACGTGCTGATTTTAATGACTTGTCCGTAGAAGCACTATTTGATCACCTAGCTGTTCATGAATGTGACATCAAAAGGATTCACGGACCAGATTATTCCTCCAGCAAGAAGAGTGAGAATAACTCAAAGAAGGAGAAAGAAACTGCCTTCAAAGCGAATTGCAAAACAGATGACTCAGTAGCATCTGCCGCACCAGAAGAAGGAGGATATGATAATTTACTCAAAGAATTCTCAATGATTGCTAAGAGAATGGACAAGATGGAAATCAGATCGAGAAAGTATAGAAGGTTCTACAAAGATAACAAGAGCAGATACCAGAAGAACAAAGAAGTAGAACGATCTGATGGCAAAACAGAAAGTAGAGGTAATGATAAAGTTACTAATCCTAATGACTATACTTGTTATGGTTGTGGGAGAACAGGCCATTTCAAAACAGATTGCCCAGAATTATCTTTAACTAAAGAACTACGAGCTAAGAGAGATCAAAAACTAAAAGCTCAACGTAAAGCCATGATAGCAGAAGAAGACTCTAGTAGCTCAAGTCATCTATCAGATAGTTCATCAGAGGATGATGAAGCATTCTTTGCCAATGAAGAAGAAAACTGGGATGAATGCTATGTAGGACTAGACAACGGTCTAGATGATGTAGAGGTAAATTCTTGCAACTCTAATTCTTGGAATAACGGACTGTCCAGACATTACTCAGGCTGAGAGAGAAGAGTTAAGAAGCAAACGCGATAAAAAACTCAAGGAGCAACGCAAGGCAATGATCGCTGAAGAACAATCTGCTTCCAAACACTTCTCCGACAGCTCGACCGAAAATGACGAAGCATTTATGGCAAACGAACTTGACCTTGAATGGGATGAATGCCTCATGGGCCATGACAATGGACTAGACAATCATGAGGATAAGAGATCGATGAGAAGAAGACACACGACTCGGGGAGCAGTATGGATACTTGATAGCGGATGCTCTAAACATATGACGTACTGTAAAGACTTGTTAACCAACTACAAGGAGTGCATTGGACCAACTGTTACCTTTGGAGGAAACTCAAAGGGTTATACAAAAGGTTATGGTGATCTCCAAGTTGGTAACACCACTATTCTTAATGTTTCATATGTTGAGGGACTAAATCATAATCTATTTTCTATTAGTCAGTTTTGTGCTAATAATAAGAAAGTAGAATTTACAGCTAACAAGTGTCTAGTCAAGAATTTGGAAGGAGAAGAGATTCTTCTTACCAGGGTTGTGCAGGACAGGTTATATATTGTGCAATGGGATAAACAGATTGAAACCTGCCTTGTAACAAAGTCAAATGCAGAAAACAGCTGGTTATGGCATAAACGACTAAGTCATTTAAACTTCAAGTCCATCAACAAGCTGGTGAAAAACAACCTGGTTGAAGGTCTACCTGCTCAAGTCTATGATAAAGATCATGTGTGTGAAGTTTGCCAAGCAGGAAAACAAACAAGAGCTTCATTTCCAACTAAGGCAGCCCACTCCACCTCAAGAAATCTAGAACTTCTTCACCTTGACCTTTTTGGACCTGTATCTCCATTAAGTGTAAACGGTAGAAAATATACTCTCGTAATTATAGATGATTTCTCTAGATTTACATGGGTTATTTTCATGTACAAGAAAAGGGAGACATTGGAAAAGCTGCCTGACTTGCTGAATAGATTATCAAATCAGAAGGCAACCTCCATCGTCACAATTCGATCTGATCGAGGAACCGAATTTATCAATCATATGATTGAAGCCTACTGCTCAAAGATGGGAATTCAACATCAAACATCAGCAGCTCGCACACCTCAACAAAATGGAATCGTGGAAAGGCAAAACAGATCACTTAAGGAAGCAGCTCGAACAATGCTCAACGAAATCAATCTTCCTAAGAAGTTCTGGGCTGAAGCAATAAACATTGCATGCTACACGCAAAATCGATCTGTCATCACTCTACGCCATGGAAAAACTCCATACGTACTATGGAATAACAGGAAGCCTCGAATAACTTACTTTCGATCTTTTGGATGTAAGTGTTACATTCACAACAATGGGAAAGAACAATTAAAAACATTTGATAGCAAAAACTGATCAAGGAATTTTCTTAAGATATTCTGACATCAGTAAAGCCTATCGTGTATTTAATAAAAGAACCCTTGTTGTGGAAGTAACCCCACATGTTGTTTTTGATGAATCTACTTTTAAGGGTTCAGGAACAGATTGTACTCCCTCAAAGGATGGATATTCACCTACAACGATGAGAAACTCCACTGATCGACTGATTGAGGATATACTTCTTTGGAGTCCACGTAAAGAAGGAGAAGAAGAAGAGAGCAATGATCAACCTGCTGTAGAATTACTACAGAAAGGGGGAACAGATCAAGGGGGAAACACACATGAAGAATGCTCATAACCACCTGCTGTTGAGCTACCTGTTGCAGTTCCAGAACAACCACCCCCTGTTCCCAACCCTATAAATAATTTAGAAAATCTTGATATTTATACTGATACATTATTTGATGTTCCTATCACAGATCATCCAGAATTCGACAATCCACCTGATGAACTAGAAATCGAGGTAACTGAAGAAGAAATGAAAAGGCGAAGAAGATGGGTAGATAGCCATTCATCTGATCTCATTGTTGGGAACCCAACAGATAGAGTCAAGACAAGAAGAATGCATGGTGAAAGTGCATTACTAAGCTGCTATCTGTCTCATACAGAACCCAAAGATGTGGACGAAGCCTTACAAGATGCTGATTGGACTAATGCCATGCAAGAAGAGTTAAATGAGTTTAAAAGAAATGATGTATGGTATTTAGTGGATCGACCTAGGCATCAAGGTGTGATTGGAGTTAAATGGATTTACAAGAACAAGAGAGATGAAACAGGTGAAGTGGTGAGAAACAAAGCAAGGCTAGTCGCTAAAGGATATTGCCAACAGGAAGGGATTGACTTTGATGAAACATTTGCACCTGTTGCACGACTAGAAGCTATCAGATTGTTTCTGGCCTATGCTGCATATCAACGCTTCAAAGTATTCCAGATGGATGTAAAAAGTGCATTCCTCAACAGAATCTTATAAGAAGAAGTTTATTTGGAGCAGCCACCTGGTTTTGAAGAAGGAAATGAAGATAAGGTGTACAGATTAGTCAAAGCTATATATGGTCTAAAACAAGCTCCTAGAGCTTGGTATGAGACTCTGTCCACCTTCTTGTTACAATCAGGATTCAAGCGAGGATCAGTGGATAAAACTCTATTCACAATCAAAGTCCAAAATCATATCCTTCTAGTTCAAATATATGTTGATGATATTATTTTTGGATCAAAATGTGAATTCCTTTGTAACAAATTTAGCAAGCTCATGCAGGAAAAGTACAAGATGTCCATGATGGGAGAAATGAATTTCTTCCTAGGACTACAAGTCAAACAATCTACTGATGGGATCTTAATCAATCAATCCAAATACATCAATGATCTCATCACAAAATATGGAGTAAAAGACAGCAAACCAGCGAAGACACCAATGCAAACAAATGGACAGATCGGTCCAGATGTGCTTGGAAAAGCAGTTGATTCAAAACTGTATCGTGGTATTATCGGATCTTTATTATATCTAACTGCTAGTCGACCTGATATTACTTTTGCTGTTGGTATTTGTGCTAGGTACCAAGAAAATCCAAAAGAGTCTCACATGGAAGCAGCTAAAAGAATACTTGGATATCTCAAGGGCACAACAGAAATAGGATTATGGTATCCATGTGATGACAATTTTGAACTAACTGGCTACTCAGATTCTGATTATGCAGGTTGCAAGCTAGATAGGAAATCAACATCTGGCACTTGCCAATTTCTTGGAAACAAGCTCATCTCATGGTTCTCCAAGAAACAAACATCTGTTGCAACTTCAACAACAGAAGCTGAGTACATGGCAGCAGGTAGCTGTACAGCACAAATCCTATGGCTAAGGCAACAACTCAAAGACTATGAAGTCAACATGGAAGCTGTTTCCATATTTTGTGATATCTCGAGTGCTATAGCCATCACCCAAAATCCAGTACTCCACACTCGCTGCAAACATGTTGATGTTCGACATCATTTCATACGCGACCACGTAGAGAGGAAGAACATCAAAATAGAGAAAATTCATACGGAAGTGCAGCGAGCTGATATTCTCACAAAAGCATTGGCAGAAGATCGTTTTAAAATGCTATGCAGAAAATTAGGACTCGTTAACCTAATCGAAGAAGGTACAAGTGTAAACAACAGATTGTAAATGGTACAAAACAATCGGTTGTTACACTCTTAAATAGCTACTCATCTAGAACAACAGCTAGACAAAATTTGTCAGAACAGATAGCGATATATCATCAACAGCGAGTTGTTGTAAAACTCATCAATCTGTTACGAGAACATTTCATTTATCTTTTCGCTAACTTTTTTTTTCGTCAACGCTGGTTATCTAGCTGCTCTTTATTTCACTTATCACTATCTGCTCTTTATAATAACAGCGAGCTGTTATGTTCAACCAAGGGGGAATTAAATTCATTTCATTTATTATTACCTTTACATATTTATGTCAAATGAGTGATGGTTAATTAAATAATACAAATCCACGATAGTGTCAGATAAAGTGAGGGAAAAAGGGGGGCGCATTTAATGCAATGGACCTCGGTTCCAGCATCAAGGCAGTGATGTGACCTTTTGGATGACCAAAAAGATGGCGTACAACACTCAATTGAAATTGAGCGGCAAAATAATTATCTCAGGGAATAATTTCAACCATAGATTAATACATCTTTAAATGAAATTAAATCCGTGCGTTGATAATTTTCCTATATATATGTGTAGAATTAACTGTTATCATCTTTAATTCAGTTATTTTCGCAAATCTCCATTGTTGTACTCCAAGCTTTCTGCAACTCAAAGCTTTTCTCTTTCTCTAAATATTGTTCGAAGTTTTTCCAAAAAATGTCTAACTCCGAAGCTGGTAATTCACCATCCAAAGCTGTTTCACCCATTCCCGCATCCCAAATGCTTCATACAATCAAAGCTCGTATTACACCTGAGCCTAGAGCTGTACTAGATCATCATGGATTCACAGTCCTTGATGAATTATTCGAAAAGATTCAAGCATGTTCAGGTTGTCAATCGTGTTAAGAAATTCATGAACTAAGTTTTGGTTTTTGATTTTGATATGTGCTTATGATATATTAGAAGTTTGATTACTCAGTTATTTTTCTGTAATAGTCTTCAAAATCTCAAAATTCTAGCAAGGTTTGGATTAAAAATGCTTGATTCTATGTTAATAATGCTTCACGGAGCATGAATATGTCTCTCTGTCCATTACATGATTTATCACCAAACAGCGAGCTATAGGTGTTCACTAAAATGCCTAAATGTTTCTAATCACTATTTGTCTAATTGTCTCATTGGTGCTTCATAATTTACTTTAGACAGCTAGTTGTTGCCTTACATGGTACATCTTAAACAGCGAGCTGTTCATTCCTTTATTCTCATACTTAACCCCAAAATTTTGTGAATTTGTTTAGGATTTCACAAGATAATCACCAAAGAACCAAGATTTCACCTTCCTCGCCAAGTGGCATATTTTTTCTGCATCTGGATGGAGGAAGAAAACGAGGAATACACTGTTGAGATTCGTACTGGCAAAGGAGAAATAACACGCTCATCGGTGATTGATATGATTCTACATACATACAACTTAGAGGATGAAGGGGAATTACTTGAAAACATCACCCACGAGCAGATAGTGGAAACAGTCAATATGATCGTAGCAAAACCGATGGAATGGGACGGGAAGACATTTAACAGGGGAATAATACTACCTGTCTATCGGTTGCTGTTGGACTTTGTACAGAGAATGTTCCTACGACATCAAGGAACGTTTGATGCAGTAACTCCGGTGAAGTTGAGAGTCATGACAGCTGTGCTGCTCAATCTGGACATCAACTGGAGCAGGGCGCTGTTAAAATTAATAGTTGATGAAGAAAAACAAGTTGACATGAAGCAGAATGAGAATGGAGAGTGCATACACTTGCATGTCAAACGACCTCTTCGATTGTCTACTAAAATAAGCACAATCATTGATGGTTTCTTCAATAAAGACACATGGAACAGATTAGTTGATTTTAGCCAAGATGCTATATTACCCAAGTCAAGACATCAAGTGGAGATGTCTCTTGGAATAGCTGCTCAGATTTTTGGAAAAGTGACAGATGAGTCACTTAGAGAGGAAATGATTCTTGTTGGCAAGTCCAACAGTGAGTGGGAAGTCCCTGCTAAGAAAGCAAGGACAGTGGGTGAAGCTGCGGCAGCACAGGCCGCTGTTGAGAAGCAAGGAAAGAGGAAGGCAGTTGGTGAAGCTAGATCAGCTGCTGAGAGAAGGAAGAAGACAGCCAAGGCATCACCTGTGGCAGTAAAGGAGAAGGAAGAGAAGAAGAAACAAGTGAAACCCACAGCTCGTAAACTGATCGATGAGCTTGATGATACAATCCATGATGCTGAGCCAATAACAACAATCATACCAACACCTCAACCACCACCTGTTCAAGAAACCAGCATGCCAGCGATTGCTATTCACATTGAATCAAAACAACCCGCTGTCGACAAGGAAGAGATACTGCGAGGAGCCCACATGCTATATGAACAGATGAAGGAGACAGCGGAAGCATATATTGAACATACAATGCCTGGGATTTCACTCACTCCCTCTACACTGGAAATGGCTAAAAGACTTCAAGTCTATCTCAACATTCGAGATAGCCCATTCTACACCTTGGAAGTCATTTTCCAACTGTTTACAATCAGTGACCTTAAGATCGAGGAAAATTGTAATGCCCCGCCTTTTTATTTCCGAATAAATGAACGAATCACTCGGAAGTTCCAACTTGTATTCGCATTTTGAAATAAATATTTCGAGATGAAAATAAAATGCCTTAGTTAGTAGTAACTCAGGTGAGTTCAGATATATCCGAACGTTAGAACGTGAGCCGACGTTGCTAATTAAAAATTTGTAGCAAGACATTAACTCAACTCGTTGTGAGTTGAAGCCCATTACTACGAATAGTGAGTACTATCTAATAATAAGAAATTAATAGTGGTTTATTAGTATGTAAATCATTGGTAGAAAATAATAATCCTTATTGTTAATTATGTCATTTGAAGAAGCAATCATTAATAGTTATTGAAGAGGTTTAATGCAATCATTGAGTGTGATTGGCATTTAAGAGCCAAAATCTTAATGATAAGTATTTAATACAATCATCATAACAATTAATGAAGATTCAAATATTAGATGAGATTAATGATTCTATTTAAAGAAGTAGGAGATTTATTAGAATATAGAGGATGCTCATTGATGATTATGAAGAAGTAGAATATTAATGTAAATCTCAACCCATTAACCTAATCCAGTTTAAGCTGGGTATTTTCGTTAATCTGTGTAATTAAGTTGTTAAAACAAGACATAATAAAAGATATAAATATATATAGATGAACACGCACATACCATTATGTATTACAATCTGTGGTAAAAAAAAAAAAGGAGAGAAAACTGAGTTTAGAATACAAAAACATGATAAAAGTTGTTTAACCTAGACAAGCATAGTACAACTTTCAGTTCAGAAAGAGATAAGTTCCTACTTTAGTAAAAGTCTTGGAAATATGGAGAAACTGCCGAGCTGTGAGGGAAAACAGGAGCAAGAACCTGCTCCTTCCCCTGCCTCCATGCCAAACCAACTCATACCTGCAACCAGAACCAAAGGAGCATAATCAACAGCTTAACATGTCTAAGAAATAGCTGCACTAGAGGTTTTCCTAAAAAGGGAATAAAACATATGGGAAATACAGTATAGAAGTGGAAGTTGCTCCACCAAAAGAAGTAAAGAGAGGAGGAGAGCAGACCTTAGCTTAGCTGCTCGATTTCAGCCTCCTCTGCAGCTTTTCTCTCACCATATCACCTATCCTGTTCCCTGTAATCAACACAAGAATAGAGACATCAGATTGGGACATCAAAAAAAAAAAAAAAACACAACACTAGAATCCAATAATTCAACTCTAACCTTGTCCTCCCTATAAATACCCTCTACTTCTACCTTAGACAAGCTTTACATCTCACACTTACCTCCATAAACTCACCCTCAAGCACTTAAAACATTTTGGAAGAGAAGAGAAGGCCTAGAAGAGATTCTGCCCAAACTAGCTTAAACACCATCATTCTGAGGTAAACAAGACTCAACCCTAAGTTACTGATATGTTTAGTTACAGCAAATCACATAAAATCTCAGAACCGTAGAATAGATATTAGTAATGCAAAACTTACACTTCTCAACTAGAAACACAGGAATGTACACATACATGCTCAAGAAGATCTGAACTGCAATTTATAGACACACCCTTACTAAATTTTAAGTGTTAACATGCTTAGTATTTCTGTCTATCAATACCCTACTTAGAAGAATAAAGGACATGGCAAGTTATTGAAACATGTGTTGAACTTTGGTAAGACTTTATAGATCACTGACTGTAATCACAAGCAACACATAAACCTAAGAAATCATTTTCGATGCAGAACATAGACCTACATATTTATCTCTGTATTCAAACTCAACTTTCAAATTTAGGATTTTCACAATTTTAAGCTCAGTTGAGGACTTAGCATGCATAACTTCTCTTCAGAAAACTTAGAAAAGGAAGGTGAAGCTTCACATCAGAAATTATACAGCCTTATAAATCATAACTTCTTAGTAAACTAACTGCAAGAGAAAGAAAACACAGACAAGTAGTTACAGCCCCAGACAATATTCGACCCCAAACTCGAACTGATTCTCAATTTAGCTTATTAGGGAATGAACTTACAAGTTAAGTCAATTACTCAGAACATAAGAAACAAACCCATCTAAACAAACAGAGAACTTAGCTGAGGAAATTAGGTCTTCTCCGGGTCTAAAAAACCAACCACCCCACCCCATAGCTACAGGACAACAAGCTGTCCCAGTAAGCGAGCTCCAGCCGTGGCCCAACGACTCGCACCGGGTTGTCTAGCCCTAACCCAAGCCACCCAGCTTGAATCTCATTCCTTCCAGAACCTCACAAAAAAAAAAAAAAAAAAAAAAACGAAGGATTAAGGAAAACAATCAATAAACCTACCTGTAATTTTCCCAAAATGAGAATAGAAAGTTGTTAATCTTGAAATTTATTAGTAGAAAATTTAACAAAAGATTTGGGAAGAGAATGAGCTACCTGAGAAAAGGACGCCGGGGGGGAAACAGAGCGGGGCCTCGCCGAAGCGAGGCGACGACAAGGGCGGTGCGGCGCCAACGGAAGAAACCAAAACGAGGAGACTGGCGTTCGAACGAGAGAAAGAGAGAAATGGTTGAGAGATAGGCAGGAGGGAGAAAGGTGTGTGCGTGATGTGTCTGCCTTAGAGTAGGGTTAGGTAGAAAGGAAAGATCTAGAACTTGGGCTAGATTCATGGACCGGGTCGTGGGCCGAGAATTAAATTCGTATGGGCCGAGTGGTGGGCCCAATCTAATAATCCATTTGGGCTTAAGCTTAAGCTAGGATAGTTAATTGAATGGGCTGAGGCTAAGGAGTCTAACTGGGCCAACTAAGCTAATCCAATGGATTTATGATTATTAAGATTTGGGCTACAACAAAATAAAACCATTGGGCTTAAAAATTTAAATGGACTCATTAAATAAATCTGAATGGGCCCCAAAGTTAATTTGATTAATGAAATAAATGGATTAGGAGTTAATTAATTGGATTGATTATCCAATTAAGGATCAAGACTTAAATTAATTGGGCTAAGTGCAATAATATAATTTTAAGAGTTAAATAAAAAGACTTAAATTATTAATTTACAATTAAAATTCTAGATTAGAATTTAATTGATTATTTAGGACTTTAGGGATTAATTAGAGATTAGTCACATAAGGATGATTTAAAATAATGCTTTGATTTTATGAATCAAATTTAATTAGCGGAAGAGGAAATTCCTCACCTCGATTTAAGGATCGAGATAATAACTTAAAATTTTCTTTAGTTATATTACTCACCAATTATTTATTTGGGTATAGTGAATTCCCAAATCACAAAGTGACTTAGAAATAGTCAAACGACTCATCTAGAAACACAACCCATAGACTCGTGTAATAGTCGAGTTTTAAAACCTGAGAATAAACTCTCAAATTAGCCAAGGATATTAATTCCTTACACTTAGAATTTATTCATATGCTCGAATCATATATCTCACTCGAGATCTATTTAAAGGTTGCGGCGAAAGGTCGGAACTACAGTTCAGAAACAATTCAGTCAGCAGTCGAGGCTAATCAAGTAGGCTTTTCTCACTCTATAAAAAATATGTGTGTATGTTTTCAAAATGAAATGAAATATTTTCAAAAGCACTGTCATGCCATAAATGTTTTCGTTTTATGTATGATGCCTATCTGTTATATTTACAATCGAATTCGGGTTCTTGTGGGTTAGCGTCTCCACATGAACTAGTGTACACAATGGAC
Source organism: Leonotis leonurus (assembly GCA_026898415.1). Classification (NCBI taxonomy): domain Eukaryota; kingdom Viridiplantae; phylum Streptophyta; class Magnoliopsida; order Lamiales; family Lamiaceae; genus Leonotis; species Leonotis leonurus. The sequence goes on along the minus strand of JAPKLX010001978.1, from coordinate 1,927 downwards.
TGTGAGTCAGCGAAAGGTTGACCAGTCAAGTGTCTGTGGGAAGTGGCCACTTCCCCGGCACATAGAAACTTCAGATATGGTTAAGTACAAAGAACTAGGACTGCAGTCAAACTAGATTTTCTAAAAGAACTGTTTTGTGAACATAGGTGCTTTAGAGACAAAACCCCTATAGTTCACTTGAATGGCTTGACAGTTATACTTGTAAGCGTGCGATTTTGGCACGTGTCAACTGAGTACAAACTTGTACTCAGCCCTGCATGTGTTTCTAAACGTGCAGGTTAAGCATGAAGATAACGTGGGTGCTGTGTCGAGCTTTTATCGTATCTCATAGTAGCAGGCTCTTGGGGGTTCTACGTGTCTTCATACACGTAGGGCTTTATTTTACGATCCTACTTTCCGCTGCTAGGAGATATGTAATAGACTCGAGATTTAACTCTTAAAATATGCTGTATTTTGTAAAGAGCATATGACTCTAGTATGTTGATCATCAATCTCGTACAATGAACCTTCAATTTATGTTATGAGAAGAACATCAAGTTTCCTTATTCTATTTCACTTTGTTACTTAATCCTTTCATTAGTCACGTTTACCCGGCTTTATTAGAATTAGTAGAAAGCGGGCGTGACAAAAATAAGCTCACTGCTTATTTTGGTTTCATTGACATTCCAGACGCACGAACATACTTCAGATCATACGTGCTTACTAAGATGAAGGAGGAGGCAGCTGTGCTAAATGTCGATCTTGCTCCATTCTACACAAATGAGCAAGATCTGTATAACCTGGCTATTGACCTTCGCACCCTTGATTTTTCATCTGCCTTGACGCTTGAGAAGCCATCTGTTGTTATAGAGAAAGAAGCAAAGGCACAGGAGGAAACCATACTGATGGGTCAGGGGGTTGGGATGGAGACTGAGAAGGATGCCAAGGAAGACGAAGACCAAGGAAAGTTACAGGCAGCTGTGGAGAAATAAATTAAAGAGGTAAAGGCCAAATTTGATGAAGCTCACAAATCACTCTCTGTTGATCTATATGCAAAGATAGATGCTAACCAGAAGATCTTTAAAGAATACAAGGACAAGAATCACAGCGAGCTGTCCAAACTCAAGAAAGTAACAGTTGATGAATGCGAAAAGAAGTTACTAACATCTGGTGCAGAAATGAGTAAGCAGGTAAGCGAGGGTGTAGAAAAACAATTTGAAGATATGGAAAAGACCACAATTCCGTCTGTGGTAAAGAAGGTAGTCCCCACTCTGCTAAAAGAACAGCTGCCTGCACAGATCAAAAGGATACTACCTGCTCAAGTCACTGCTCTCAAACTTGCTTCAACGGATGATGCTTTGAAGATCCAGAACTCCATCAAAGAAATGAAGAAGCTGAACAGCGACCTGTCTGTGAAGCTAGAATCCTTTGAACTAGGTTCAAATAAGAAGATGGAGGAAGTAACTAGAAATATCACTACCTGTCTTCAACACAAAGAAGACATGGAGAAGAAATACAATGAATTGAAAGAGGAGATTGCTTCCCTCAGACTCATCATCTCTAAGGATTTTGATGATGTCGAAAAGGGGGAAGGAAAGGAAGGAAAGATGGAAAGGCAGGTAGTGGTAGTGAAAAAGAAGCCTGCTGAGAAGATGCCTGCTCCTGCTGCTCGTTCTAAAAAGTTAAAACTCAAACAAGTAGCAAAGGCTAGGCAGATGCAAAAGGAGAAGGAGGAAAAAGAGAGAAAATTGAAAGAAGAGGCAGATGCTAAAGCAGCAGCAGATAAGAAAGGAAAGGGAGTTTACAGCGAAGAAAACTTAACTTCCGATATGGTGTTTGCTGGCTACAAGCATGATCAAATAGAAAATGAAGAGTTTTGTAAACTCTTTGTAGCAGAGAGGGAGAAGCAGCGAACAATGGAAGACACATACAAAGAAGATGAAGCTAG
>JAPKLX010001693.1:2263-18720 GCA_026898415.1 Leonotis leonurus | reverse complement strand
GATTTTATGGGTCCTTTTCCTAAGTCTCATGGGTATGAATATATCTTACTTGCTGTCCATTATGTGTCTAAGTGGGTTGAGGCTATCCCCACGAGGACGTGTGACTCTCACGTTGTGCTTAAGTTTTTGCAGGAAAATATTTTATGTAGGTTTGGATTTCCATGAGCTATCATTAGCGATGGTGGAAAACACTTTTGCAATAGGCTTTACGAAAGGCTTATGAGGAAGAATGGGATCACACACAAGATTGCGACTGCTTATCATCCACAAATCTCGGGACAAGCCGAAACGAGCAATAAGCAAGTTAAGAACATATTGGAGAAGGCCGTGCAGCCATCTAGGAACGATTGAGCTGTCAAGTTGAATGATGCGTTGTGGGCATATCGCACGGCGTACAAGAATGTGTTGGGGATGAGTCCGTACCGTCTAGTGTATGGAAAGGCGTGCCATCTTCCGGTAGAAGTTGAGCACAAAGCTTATTGGGTGATCAAGGCTTCTAATTTTGATTTACACAAGGCGATGGAGCATCGTTCGCTCCAAATGTCGGAGTTGGATGAATTGCGTAACGAGGCGTATGAGAACGCCCGGATTTACAAGGACAAGGTAAAAGCAATTCATGACCGAAGGATTGTGCACAAGGATTTGAAGCCTGGTATGGAGGTGCTACTATTTAATTCTCGGTTGAAGCTGTTTCCCGGGAAATTGAAGTCTAGATGGGGCGGTCCGTTCGTTGTAAAGGACGTTAAACCGTATGGTGCAATTGAACTTGCCAAGGAAGGAGACGTTGACTCGTTTGTTGTGAACGGGCATCGAGTGAAGCCGTACATCGAGGGTTGGCCTACAAATTTCACGGTGGAGTCCACACCGATTGAAGATCCACCCCCTACTTGATCACATATTTCCGTCGAGCTCATGACGTTAAACAAGCAGTCTTTTATTTCCTTTGATTTTGTTCTTGTTGTTTTATTTATTTTCGTTCCTTTATTTAGTACTTATTGGGTGAAGATCACAATTTAAATCAATTTTCGTGTTGCAGGAAAAATCGGGCGAATGCATAAGAGGCCATGGAAAAGGAAGACACTTACGTGAGCTGGGCAGCGCTCGCTAGCCCCCAGCGAGCGCTAGCCCAGCGTTCTGTCCCATCCAGCGTAAGGGGCCAGCGCTCGCTACCCCCCAGCGAGCGCTAGCCCCACTCCCTGAACACAAACAGAACCCAGGGGTAGCGCTCGCTAGCCCCCAGCGCTCGCTACCCCTGGTCGCTGCCTCTCACCCCTGCTCCCGGCCTTGTCCCCCAGCGCGCTAGGGTAGCGGTCGCTACCCCCCAGCGACCGCTACCCACACTCTCTGCCCGATTAAAACACTTTCTCCCCTCCTTCCTTCTCTCACTTTCTCCCCCAAACTTTCTCTTCTTCCCCTCCTCCTTCACGCGACAGCAGCACTCCAACGCCCTCCTCCATATTTTTCTTCCTCTTCCTCCATAATCATTCCCAATTCTTTAAATCTTCATCCCCCTCCACCTATTCCTCCATAAATTCCAACTTTTCTCAACCTTTTTCTTCCCCAATATCCTCAACCCACCATCTTCCTCCAAACCTAAATCCCTAAATTTCAATTTTCCCCCAATTTCTTTAAACCCTAATTTCTCCATCCTTTTTCTCAAAATTCACCTTCTTCCTTCCAAATTCCGGCCACACCCCCGTGATTCCACTACATCTCCGTTGCACCACCGTCCTCAGCCCCCTTCCGGCGACTTTCCGGTGAATTTCCGGCCACTTTTTCCGACAACCTTCGTTCTTTACTTTCTATGGCGCGCTCAAGGAATCGTCCCGGCGAGCAAGCTGCCAGCACCTCTCAACCGGTGGAGCCTACCACCGAGGAGCTTCAAGAGGCATACAATTGCCCATTCCCACTCGAGTCACACTTGGAGGGGCAATACTACGAGCGGTGGACTCGACATGAGGTAACTCCACCCCATACTCTTGATTGGAATTTACTTTCTAGTTTAGGGTGCGTTAGAGAACTCGAACAATATCTGGATGTGTTGGGACTTAGGAAGTATGCTCACATGTCTTTCAAATGTTCTAAAGTGCTTACACATGAGTTCCTATCGACGTTAACTGTGCCTGCGGACTTGACTTTCTGTACGTTTAGATTGCGGGAAGTACCCCGTCGTGTATCTATTACTTTGTTGTGCAGGATCATGGGATTCCACGTCAAGAATGTGGGGGATCAAGCCCCACCTTCCCACTTCAATCCAAATGCCGCTTGGAATTCCCTCACAGGTTTCCACAACTGGCAAGCCGGTGGAATGCCGGCTGGTTTTATTCGGGACAATATTCTGATGATCCTCCATAAGTTTCTGTCTTATGGGATCACTGGCAAGGAGCAAGCTAATAAGGTGAACCAGTCTGAAGTTTACCTGCTCCAGAGTGCCGTTCGAGGTTCATGGGTATGCGCTGACTACTATATTCTTAACACCTTTAAGAATATGTTAGCCACCGTCCGATACCATGCCACACTGCCTCTAGTGATCTGTGCCATTGCTCGGCACTTCGAGGTGTTTGACCCGGAGCAGCAGCTTGATCCCGCCGACACCCTCTATGTGTCGAGGATCGACCACTCGGAGCTCCGCCAGGCTCGTATCTGCACCATGGACTACACATGAGTGCCTTCCACCTCTCGCCGCTGTGTGGTTAACCACACTAATGAGTTGGCCGCCATTTCCGCCAACTTACCTGAGTTCGATGGAGATGACGAGGGCGCAGCTGACCGAGCATCCGAGGAGGCAGCTTATGAGGATGCTCCTATGCAGGATGCCTTTGCACCCGGCCCTTCCTCCTATCCGACAGGCGCCGGTCAGTATCATTATGGAGCCAGCTCTTCTTCTACCGGTGGCGTGGACCACCTCACGTCGCAGTTTCAGTCTCTGAGCACTGAACTCGGCGCCCTTCGGTCCGACTTCTCCTCCTTCAGGCAGGACTTCACCAGCTTCTCCCAGGACTTTGGGTCCCACGCTCACGAGGCTCAGTTCTTCTACCGGGAGTTTGGAGACTTCAACTCCTCTATGTTTCAGAGCCAGGAGCGGATCGAGCAGAGGGTGACCGCCACCCACGATATGATGTCTGAGCAGGCTCGTCTTTGGAGACTGTCTCAGGAGCAGTCGGCTCTCCAGTATCAGCAGATACTAGAGAACAACCGACAGATGGCCGAGCTTAATGCCCAGTGGTTGAACTGGGCTCTATACGATCACCCACCGCCGCCGCCGGATCAGCAGTGACTTCTCACTGCTGTTTAGTAAGCTTGTTTTCTTTTTATTTGCTTTTTGTTTCTTTTTCGGGTTATTTCATTTATGTTATTTCCTTTTGTTGTTGCTTTGTTTGCTGTTTGGTGTTTCTCTTGCAGGTCTTACTTTTGAAGATTGTTCGGTTTCCTATATCTCTTTGTGGATTACGCATCACCTCCGCCGCATCACCCCGAATCGGGTAGTTTCCTTCCTTCTCTTGCTCTTATTTTAGCAATGAGGACATTGCTAGGTTCTTTGTGAGGGGGAGGGGTGCGCATTATTTGTTTGCGGCGTTTGTTGTTGATATCTTTGAGTGTCCGAAAGCATTGTTAGAGTTTGACATGATTTGGATTGATTTTAATGAGAAATGTGTTTTGATTATGCTTGATGACATGAATGAACGTTGTGAGTCGATGATGGGGTGATGAGCTTACATTTTGATCATAGTTGCCGTGGGGCACTCATTTTTGTTGATGAATTGATGTGAAAGCTTGCATGTGTGTGAATTTGGCATAAGATTGCTTGTTAGCTAAACTTTTGTTAAAAATTGTGTTGATTGTGAGATTGAGTTGGGAGGCTTCTGCTCCTCTGGAAACCATGAGCATGGGAAACCACACGAGAACACTTTAGATAACCTCTAAATGTTCATATCTCGTGACTTTTTGCCATATAACCCACTCTTTTCAAAATTTGGCTCGAATGGCCTTTAAAAGTGTTATTAAATCGCTTGCATTGCTTGAATAGGTGATAAAGAACTCTACCCCTCTTCCTTTGAGAAATCTATTGAAATCTTAAGGTTTAGGAATGGGTATGGGAAACCACACTAGGATACTCGGTTTTACCAAAGTTCACACCTAGTGACCAACGTTCTTAACATCACTAAAAATTCTTGCGATTTGATAATGGTTTGTGTTGATAATATCTTAAGATTGATCTATAGTCTAGCCTATAAGTGATTAAAAGCCGAATTTGCATGTGTGTTGAGTTGGATCGGATTGAAATTGCATATTCGAGAGCAACACGTAATGGTGATTGATGTATTGTCTTATGACCCCTATCGAGTGCTTGTGATGATTGTGATTGTTATTGCGTGATTGAAATTGTTTCTTGTTTTGAAATCTCCTATTGTGTTGAACTTAGACTTGCTTGAGGACAAGCAAGGTATTGTGTGTGGGGAGGTTGTTTTATACGTTTTTGGTCTCGTTTCTCTCGTAATTTGGATTAGTATTGGTTGATATTGTCGATCAAGTTGATGTTTGGTTCTGTTATTTGCTACTTTGTAGGTGAAAGATCGACATTAAGAGTTAACAAGGCTTGAGAGGAGAAACGAGACGAGAAGACGAAGAAAAAGGGCAAAAATGTGGACTTTGGCCGAAGATGGACCTAGCGAGCGCTAGGACTCCAGCGCCCGCTAGGGTGGAGGACACATGCGGGCAGAACTTGGGGCTAGCGGTCGCTAGCCCCTAGCGACCGCTAGCACCCAAAAGTTTACCAGGACAGAACAGTAAGGTAGCGCTCGCTACCCCCTAGCGAGCGCTACCCCTCTTCAGCCATGTCTCACCCAGCGCTAGGGCCTAGCGAGCGCTAGCCCCCAGCGCTCGCTGCCCTGGCGCGATCTCCTTCTTCTATTTAAACCTCCTCCGCGTGATATTTCAGGGCGATCCTACACGTTTTTATTTTCTAGTCTAGGGTTTAGACCACGGGAGAAAACACTGTTAGCTAGATTTTCATTCCGTACAAGTTCTTTACTTTTGATATTGTGGATTCGTTCGTGATTCAAACTCGGTGATTTATTTCAGTTCGTTATTTCCCTTTCAATTCGTGAATTCTTACTGCTTTCTTTATTGCTTTCTTTTACTGTTTTATGCATTCTTGTTCTTCGTGCTTTATTTTGATTAATTATCAAACCATTAATACAAACCTTTCAATCATGTTAATTAATCAGTTCAAGACATGTTTAGATTTCGTTTCTTTAATTTTTCGTTCTTAGACTTAGGGTTTAATCGTTTATTTAATTATTCGTTCTTAAAAATAGGATTTAATTGTTTTCTTCATTCTTGCCTAGATAGTTCGCATTTATATTCCTTTAATCCTTCTTGCCTAGTCAATTAATTAGAGTAGTTAAAAATCAAAACCCCCATTCTTTTACTGCTTTCATGTTCTTCAACGTGAATGAAGCCTTGTTTAGCCTTCCTTGAGAATACGACTTGGGTTATGCTTAATCACACTAATAACAATGATCTCCTCCAAATTTTGGTATAGTTCATTAAGCACGACACATTCTTTTAAGTATATCGGCTGGAAATATTCCTCGTGCCCGTTACTGAATCCCTTTATCGGACAGTGGGTCTGGTCTAAACAACGCCACGTACTTAAGGTTATATTTGAGTGAAACAGTTAAGTAAATTAATTTTTTATTTCAACAACTTATCGAAATCAGGGGCCTATTTCAACAAAATCTGGACCATAAAGGGTGATCTGTCATAGGGGGCTCTACATTAAGAGCGAATATGCTACTTTTCCTATGTTTTAAATATCACGTATATTATATTATATGTTTATTTTCACTAAAAATAAAATTTACTTAACGACGCTAAACGACCGTTAGAAGGGAGGATTAACTTGCAACAACTTATTGACTTTAGGGGCCCATTTGAACAAAACCAGACCATAAGAGATTATTCGCCATAGGGCCCCCTACCCTAAGGATGAATATGCTATTTTTCCCTTTTATAAATGCATCGCGATTTCACAATGGATACAAGACACTATGCTAGTATTTTTGTAATAAAGTTTTGTAATAAGGTAATTTTTCCCGTTAAAAGTGACTTGTTTTTTGTTTTTAGGTTATTTCAATAATATTGGCTTGTTTCTTAAAATGACTAAAAGTTATTCTTCAAAATGTATGTACCTCAACCTTTTCAACTTTTACATTTTTCATTATTTTACATACAAAATAAAAACAAACCGTTTTTAGCGATACATATGAAACATTTATTAGTAAAATTATATAAATTACACCTGAAATTTTTGGACAGACTTGGAATTGCCAAAAGAAAATAAATCGGAAAGTGGGGTTTTTAATTGCAACAAATTGAGAAGTATTCTAAAATTTGCACTTTGTAAAAGTAGCTCGTATTAAATCCTTCCATTAACCTAAGGATAGAAAAGCTCCTCTACCAACCACAAACACAATATAAACACAATATAATTGCCCGTAATTAATATGATAATACCATATAATGTCATATAAATATTCGGATCAATATAATTTTTATTATTTATTATTTTATACATATTAAATATTAAATTATATCTTAATCAATAAATCTCAATCAAAACTTGAAAAGTAATTGTGAACATGTTAAATAGTGTCAAATACATGTGGGATTCTGCCTTGAACAATATTATGAATTTATGAAAGATAAAAAGTACATTTTGTAGGGTAAGTCATAATCTGAAGAGTAAACTAAGTGATACAAATTTCTAAACAAAATGTTACTTTTTTGTCTACACATATACTCCCTCTGTCCCACTAAATTAGACCCATTTGTATTAAAATAATACACTCATCTACTTTTCAAATGGGTCTAATTTAGTGGGACGGAGGGAGTATTATTTATTTGTAGTATGTCTATTTCGATTTTGGGTACTACTTGAAACCTGATCGGGTTCAGGTACCTGAATATTGAAAATTCGGGTATTCAGGTCTTGTATTAATATTTTTAGAAATTCAGGTTCGCGTATTACCCGAATATGTCTATTTCGATTTTGGGTACTACCTGAAACCTAATCGGGTTCAGGTACCTGAATATTGAAAATTTGGGTATTCAGGTCTTGTATTAATATTTTTAGAAATTCAGGTTCGCGTATTACCCGAATCTCGATCGAGTAATACCCAAAAATCCATTTTTTTAATCTCACTTTTAATTAAAATTTTATTTAATAAATTAAATAATTAATTAATACCAAAAACCTAAAAACAAGAAATACCCAAAATTCGAAAAATACCAAAAAAAATACAAAAATTTGAAATTATTCTAATTGGCTCGGGTATTTCAGGTACCCGAGTACCCGACCCGAAATACCCGAGTCGGTTTGGGTACCCAAATATAAAATTCTAAATTCGGGATCGGATTTGGATGTATAAGTTTTACGAATTTTGGGATCGGGTACCCAAAAATTTTGTATAGAGTATCCGACCTGAATAAACACCCCTATTCAGTTGAAGAAGTAATTTACTGTGCGTTTAAAAATGGGGCATAACCTTGGGTCAATCACGAAGGAAAATATAAGGATCCCATTCTTTAGTTGCAAGTCAAGGCATGAAAACCTTAATCAACATAATACTTTGTCCAAATCTAAAGCAACTAAACATGTTGTGAACACCACACACACACACACACATTTACATATATAATTATGCATCACTGCATCAATGCACTGTTCCCATATCGCAATCTTCTACAATGGCAGCTGCCATAGGATTTACCAGTTGCATTTCTGGACAGTCATTACCACCAAAAGGAACTTCATATTCTTCCCTTCGTATTACCAAATCGATACGATCAAACCCAGTTAAGATAACGATGATGCATACCCACCCGACAAAGGCTACAAAGAAGCTATCTGCAGCACCTAGCAGCTCCACCTTCGACAAAAGTTCACTTTCTACCCACACAACAAAGGCTACAAAGAAAAATTCACTTAAGCTATTCGCGACTTCCACCTCCGACACGAGTTCATATTCTCCCGCTCAAACAATCATGCGGTTTTACTCGGCCATTAACGAAAAGAACTTGAGGAAACTGGATAAGTATATAGCTGAAGGCTGTTATTTCGAGGACTACTCTTTTCCTAAACCGTTCCAAGGGAAAAAGGTTTCGATCCCTCTGTTTTACCATGAGATATAACGTACTTGTAGAATTTTCTCTTTGTGAGTTCCTAACCAGATCCTCTATTGCGTGCTGCAGGAGGTGATGAAGTTCCTAGAACAGCTTACTATGTGCATGGGTGACTACAAGAACATGCAATTTAAGGTGGAGCTCTTATGTGAAGGGAATGACTATACAGTTGCGGTCAATTGGCACTTAGGTATCTTTTTCGATCATTCTTTATTGCTCAGAGATGTTTACTAAAGGGCTCGTTGCTGTAAAATCCACGTAGTAAACACATTCCGCTTCTAGGATATTACTTTTAGAATTAGACACAAAATGCACCAATCTTGACATTTGTTTGATTTTCCCACAATTTGAATATTCCAAGTTGAGTTGGAAAAATTGAATCTTATTTTGCATCAAAACGATATCATTTTGATGACAAATCGGATATGATTTTGATTTCCCCTAAATTAAATTTGTGGGGAAAATCTAACTGTCAAAGACTCAAAGTCCATGTATATCATTTTCAATTAAAAAAGTTCATGGATTTTATGACAATTAGCCCTTCACTAAATTGGAAAAGAGAATTGGATACAAATATATTATTATACTAAGAGCAAAACCTCAATCTGATTGCAGAATGGAAAAAGATAAAGGTACCTTTCACAAGAGGATGCAGCTATTTCTCACTGGCAGTAAATGATGATAAATTAGTCATAAAGTACGAGAGAAACATTTGGTCAGTACTTTAAATGTGTACTTATAATGTGTACGAAATCAATGATATGTTTCCTCAACTCCTGCAGGAAAGCTCAAGTCCTCATTGAATCACCTATCAAATTAGGACTTGTAGCACTGGTAATCAATTTCTTTTTTGGTCTAATACATTCTGTTTCAAAACAAGAATCATGAGATGTCTAATATCAAGTAATCGAGCATGCAAGTAGGCCATATTCAGGATTACTGTAAAGAAAAAAAGGAACTATCATATGTTCAAAAACAAAAACTCAATTATGCTCATTTCTTTCCTAAAACTTTAGTTAATACTTCATGTGTCCACAAAAACTTTATCCTTATTACCTCTTTAGGTCGTCTACAAAAAATGTACTCTTTCCTTTTCTGGGACATGGTCCCATAAAACGTTCAATTTTTAAAACCTCACATATATTCTATATTGTGGGTCTGATTCTGCAGTAAAAGCATACTTTTCTACTTTTTCTTAAAGCTCATGTTGACTATGCTCACAACACATTTTTCGTGGACGGAGGGAGTAACTAGATACTGTGTAGGAATTGATTGATGATTTACTTCAAAGATTGGAATTTCATGCATGATTTATCTATTCTTGATTCTTCAACTGACCTCGTACTTGCAATGCAACCCTATGTGCTGAAAATATAAATTAGGCTATATTCAAGACTGTGAGTTCGCTATTTGATGCATTCCCATCAGCTACAGAGTGTAAGAAAGCATTACTCGTATTCAAAATTTCACTCTTATATTACACCATACTTACATTATTACACAACATAACCTGCTTATGCAGGGTTCCTAAAAAGTCCTCATACTATGCTTCGACTACTACTAAAGGGGTACAAAATAGGCGTGCAGCCCATAGTAACCCCGTTCCTAGCCTGGTACATCAACCTATTGAATTTTGGAGCTTGCATTCTAAGCAACACCCTCAAAGTTCTTTATTACCTAGCAAAGTTTTTTCACTAGGTATGATACAAAACTTCTTTCTACTACTACATGCTCTTGAACTTACTACTTCTTCCTCATACAAAGGCTTTGGTAGTACTAGACCCCATATCACATACCATTATAACTAGCGGGAGAAGATCTAGTTCACGTCACCTGTCAGTCATCATTGTTATCCTTCTTGTTGCAGGATTCAAGCACTGAGAAAGCTAGCAATGGTCCAAGAACCGGAGGGAGCGGTGGTGGCTTGCTGAAAGTGACAATCGGTTCAGCCTTTTTCTTCTCCATCGCTGGTTCTCCACCATCTTCATTTCTTTGTTTCCTTGGAATCATTGTGCCAACTGGAATATAATTTATCATAATCAATATCACAATCATACAATAATGGCCTTTTATTCTAATTCAATTAATAAAAATAAGGGTTCATTTGGTGGTAATCCAAAACTACGCTCAACTTCGGGTGTTTTCAATAATAAATAAAAGTTTGGTTTGAATATATAAAATTGAGCATTTTCTAAATTTCCCATAAATTCATTTATGGCCAAATCGAAACTGATGTAAGCACTGAATTTTGACGACATGGAATTGCTGTTTGGCAATAACAATGCTGCTTTGTCAAATAAAAAAGTCATAGAGAAACTTCATTTGAAAATGGAAATTTTTGTGATTAGTTTATTTCTGTTTTCCTAAAAATATATATTTTTTCCATTAATGAAATAGTATTGTTTTGATTGCCAAAAAATTCAATGTTGTCAAAATTCAGTGTCACGTCAATTTCAATTTGGCTGGGAATGAATCTTATGCAAAATTTTCATTATTTGAAAAACAGGAAATTGGCCATAGTTTATGGATTTAAACCAAATTAACCAAAAAACATAATAGCAAAGTAGAAGAAGTTCTAAAATTTACCCCATATTCCCTTAGAAGAATAAATGGGTGGGAACTTGGTTGCTAAAGATAATGGTCGCAAAGAAGCAATCATCTGTGTGAAAATTCCTGCAATTCCTCAAATCTGCAGATATTGTGATTGGAAATCAATCAGAAAATGATAAAGAACAAGATAGTAAAATCTTAGAATTTACGATCAGTCAATCAATTCATTCAATCTTTCCTTTGTAGAGGACAGTTTTGCATATTGAATTGATCATAATCAGGATAATTAACAAATTGATCGAATGAAAAATGCAAATAATCCGAAAATTTGCAACAGGCAGAAATTACATCAAATATACTGAGAATATGATAAAGAAATTTCTTCAAATGTGCAGAGAATATAATTGGAAAGCATTCAGAAAATGATGAATTGATGATTACTAAGAGTAATTTAGCAAACTCATTGAATGAGAATTCGAAATCATCTTAAAATTTGACACAAACATAAATTCCTCAAAGAATATCTTTGGAAATCATTTAGAAAACGAAGAATTGATGTTCAATAACAATAATTAGCAAATTGATCGAATGAGTTATCGCAAAATCATCTCAAAATTTGCTGCAAACAGAAATTTCATCACATAACACATGAAGAGAATGTGATTAGAAATCATTCAGAATCTGATGAACTTATGATTAACGAGGGAAATTTAGCAAATTGATGAATGAGAAGTCTAAATCATCCAAGAATTTGGTATGAACAAAAATTACATCAAATATGCATAGAATGATCTTCATAGAAATTGATTGATCAGCATAATTAGCAAATTCAACAAATTAGAAAACGCAAATCATCTGAAATTTTGCTAAAAACAGAAAGCCAACACACGAATATAGCTCAAATAAGCATTGAATACGAACGAATGCAGTAATCGATTCGAAAGAGATGAAATTGTACAGCATAATCATCTTCAACAGCAGAAAATGAAGGCATCAACCAGAAATCTCGAAGTATAATTATTTACTTTCTTCGATTCATAAAAATCACAAAACATACGTTCGAATTTTTGGAGGACTCACCAAAATTCACGCATTGAGAGGCTGAGAACTGAGTAGACTTGCACGCTCGAAGAACTAGAATCGGAGCATAGATTTAGTATTTTTTCAAAAAACTTTTAGAATATTCTTATCAAGGAAAGAAAGTTCTTGAACTTTCAGGGAAATGGGCTGAGTGTATTACAAATAAGGCCCATGTTTTAATGGGCTTATGGAATTCAGAGTTTCGTTGTTTCCATAAGATTTCATTACAACGTTGTCCAATCATTCATTTATATAGTCCTTATCTTCACAAATTTACTATTTTAAGAAAATAATTTAATTTAAAATATACTCCCTCCATTCCAATAAGCATGACACACAATTTTTGAACACGATTATTAAGAAAAGTGTATAAAGTAGTGTAAGAGTGATAATGGTGGTAGGGTCCACACCTTTTTAAAGGATACTTTTTACTATTTTAGGAATGCGTCAAGCTTAGTGGGAAGTTCAAATAAGGAAATTGTGCCAAGTTTAGTAAGACGGAGAGAGTATTATATGTTAAGTGGATTTTAAGCTTTATTTATTGTACTTGATTAAGGTTATGTTTGATATTCATGACACGATACTCATCTCAAGATAGATAATTGTTCTATAATTGACAATTATAAAATAATTATGTATCTTGAGATAGTATCGTGTCAAGAATATCAAACATAGCCTAAATTGTATGTATGAAGTGGAGGAGTGCACTTACCAAATATGAAAAGAAAAAGAAAAGATTCAGATAACGTGGACTGAGAGTAATTATTTTATAAGAATAAAATAACAATTTTTTCATCTTACTCATTTTGTTTAAGAGTTGATTTTTTTTTACATCCGTAAAATGAAAGTGAGATAGATTGAGTAGCATGGTGGAATTAATAATTTATGAATATCAATTTATCTATATTATTCTCCTAATTGTTACTCATTTTGCTATTTTGGTATATTCATAAAATTGTTACTCAGACTCATTGCTTTTTGGTAAGTGGATCAGTCTACTTTATAATTACACACAACTCAATTAATAACAATAAATCAAATAAGATTAAAACTCTACTCAATATACAATACACTTAAAAAAAATTAATTTTTCTAAAATACTTGCAGGATTAAACTGAGTAACAATTTGCAGACAAAGTAATTGAGAGAGTGCTACTTTTAAAAAAGAACATATTATGGACGAGTTTATTAGTTTAGCGGTAGAGTGATTTATATTTAAAATTCAAAATTTTGAATTCGTATTCGAGTATACTCTATAGAAAATTTTAAATTTATTTGTAAATTATGGACAAAGGTGAGAGCATATTCTAATACAAATATACCATGTAATTTTCAATTTTTAAAAACTCAGTCATAATGAGGTCAGTATAGTAATGTCATACCAAATTGAATTTTGATGAATCAACTTTAACTTTTTCTCAAATTCAATTTGTGAGATAATAAAAAAAGGTTGGTATATTTTGTTTCTAATAATTTTGCTATTAGGTAAATAAATAATATGACATGTTTTTTCTATATGTCCTATTATAAATATATTGGTGATGTGAAACAACTAAAGTATTCATGTCCCATGTTAGTTAGAAACCCAAAATAATTGGCCATATCTTTTGTTGTATCTAATCTGAAACCTAAAGTTATAAGTAGTTAAGAAATCATATCAGCAAGTCAAACTATAGCTTAACTATAGCTTAGTAGCATTTCACTTCATAATTATAAATTATAATAGTACTTCACCCAAAAACTGAAAAGTAAAAAAAAAAAAGGAAATAATAATAATGATTAATAAAATATATATTTCCCATCAATTAAAATATCCCTCCATCTTATTAAAAGCGAATGATACGATCTTGCATCGAAAATAAATTTTTCGAGTGAACTTAAATTTTGATTTCACCTTTTGAGCAACTGAAACTCCTGTCATTACTTATGCATGTTATAAGCAAGATGATGTATTATAAATGTAATCCTAATGAGACCAATTATAACCTAATTAATATCGTAATGTAATGCTCTAAAAATTAAATATATGTATTTTATGTTATCTATAATTAATTTATTAATCATAACAATGACTATTAAAGTTTTGTCACTAATTTTTTTTTTTTTATTTAGCAACGAAATTTTTCCGTAATTAAAACAAGAAATTCCGTTATTAAAAATGTTAGTAACGGATTTATCCGTACTAATATCGATGGTTGCTAAAAAAATCAACAACAGAATATATTCCGTTACTATATAACAACGGAACTGTAACGGAATTTTTGTTTTTAAAATGATTTTTTCAATTTTAGTAATGGAATTGTAACGAAAAATTCCGTTACTAAATTTTAATAACGGATTATTCCGTCACTAATTTCGTTACTAAAAATTAAACAATAATTCCATATCAATTCCGTTGTTAATCCGTTAAAATTTAGAAACGGAAATTTTTCTGTCACTATTCCGTTGCTATAAAATCCTTTTCTTTAGTGTGTACTGAGATTCAAAAACAAATTTTTGTATAGGTTAGAAATGTAACTCTGCTTTATTTTAAAATTTTTCCTTTATATAGGTGATTACTTTAATGAAGCAGTTCAAAAAAAAAACCATGATCACGAGCGATAGTAAATCATAATGTTTATCACTTACTTCAAATTTCAAAGTTCTAAGAAAGCAGAGAAGATATAGTGTAATGTATTGAGTGAGTCATTTTAATTATAAATAAGTCGAATTAAAAAGAAAAATTTTCTTTACCCAAAATAAATAATTTGAAGTAGAAAAGCATAGGGTAAAAAATTAAAATACCCACTTTCAAAAATTCAATGTAGAAAATATTCAATTTCTCAAACTATATGTAGAAAATACTCATTTTGTATCAAAAGTCGCACCCAATCTGAAAAAGTGAGAAGATTCTCTAAAAAAGTGAAAGTTAGGTATTGAAATTGATTCCTTTAATTAAATTAATACTATATTTTTTAAATATTTTGGTCCATAGACCGTCCAAACCCTCCCCTCCCTTATTGTATTTTCTTTGTACCTCTCATCCTCCCCCACCCACAGACCGTCCATCCCCCTTTCTCCTTGGACCTCTCGCCTCGCCACCACTCTCCGCCGCCGCTGCCCTCCTTCTTCAAGGCTCGAAGTGTTGCTGGAGATTGCTGGGGATTGCTTCTTGGACCGCTGCCGTCGTAGGAGAAGATTCTTGGACCGCCGCCGCTGTAGGAGACGCCCGAACCATGGGAGACATTGAAGAAGATATCCCACACCATATTCAGATTCAAAATCATGCTCTGAAGTGGATTATGCGTGGACCGCTGGTATTTTACGGATGGACCGCCCGACCCTATGTCGTGCGATCCATCCTTAAAAATAAGGAACTTACCAGCGGTCCATATATATTATGCATATATGTATTTTTCTTACATTTTTGGTGCCATGAAACCTAATTTTACGTGCATGTATGTTGATGTTTGGTAATTTAAGTTTATATTATGATTTATTGAATTGAATTGTTATAATTATGCATGTTTAGGACTTGAATATATGATATTTGCCTTTAGAAAAATATGTAGAATGCACGTATGTATGGACCGCTGGTATATTGTGGATGGACCGCTCGGGCTTGATGAACCAACCCAGCGGTCCATCAGGGTATTACCAGCGGTCCATCATGTTTTCATGTGATATAATTATTGTTGTTTGATTTATGTGAAAATTATGTACAATATGCGTATGATTTGGTGATTTACGTAATTAATTGTGAGAATTATGACTGTTTTAAATAAATTATTAGAATTTTGATCTATATGATCTAATTTTAATTTAATTTGATGTTATATGAACTGATTGAAATTATATTTATTGACTGAATGTTGAAGGAGTCGGCCCAGCCTTGGTATCGCAGACCTAACTCTATTAATCGGAAGTGTAAAGCCAATACATACTATAAGATAGGTATTATTGAAGAAATTAGGTCTAGACTGTTGCAAATAGGTGGGTACGAACTTGTCCAAAAATTCCAACGTGGGCCATTTGGTCATTTTTTTTAGTTGGGGTCCGGGTAACTGTTTAGTGTATTCTTGTTTCATTTTTAGCTCGTTGTGTAGTGTCCATGTGTTTGTTTTGTATGTGTTTCGTGTTGTTTTACTTCGTCTTTACGTTGTTTCTTGTTTGGTCGTGTATTACGCAGGATGGAGTGAAAAATGATCATTTGAGCTAGGATTAGTGCTGAAAAGACTGTTAATGCAAAGCCGGGCGAGGAAGTGAAGTACAAGCATGAAACGGGAAGGAGAGAAGCACGGGACAGAAGCGTGCAGCCAGCGATCGCTAGGTATCCCAGCGATCGCTGGGCTGCAGAAGCTGATGGAGGCAGAAGTGTGCAGCCAGCGATCGCTGGGTATTCCAACGATCGCTGGGAAGTCCCCCGCTGAGAGA
Organism: Leonotis leonurus; assembly: GCA_026898415.1. Classification (NCBI taxonomy): domain Eukaryota; kingdom Viridiplantae; phylum Streptophyta; class Magnoliopsida; order Lamiales; family Lamiaceae; genus Leonotis; species Leonotis leonurus. The sequence goes on along the minus strand of JAPKLX010001693.1, from coordinate 2,490 downwards.
CAGAAGACTGTAGCCAGCGACCGCTGGCTAGCAGTTATGTGTGCGTTTTAAATGCTCCAAGGCGTCATTTTCAGAAGATCTATCATACCAAACATATAGAACAGTTCTCAAACACTTATTTTACTGTTTTTTCTTAGTTTAGTTCCTTGGGGTATCCAAGGATTGAAGGGATTTAGCAACCGAACGGTGGATTCTTAGTAAGTTTATGATGATAAACATTTCTATGG
>JAPKLX010000795.1:7948-40298 GCA_026898415.1 Leonotis leonurus | reverse complement strand
TTGTTGTTCTGCTGGGGCTGCTTCTCCCATCTGAGCTTCAGAATGTGTTGTGCCCAGATCTAACTTCAAAATTTCTGCCTCACTTTTCATGAGCCCAAAAATGAGCTGCTTGTATTCTGCTTGTATTTCTTGGACGGAGGTGACTTGAAGTAGACTCAGCAGTGTTGCTTCTTCCTTCTTTAGTTCATCGATTATTTTGATTTGTAGCAGTGCATCAAAAATGTAATACTTGCTGTCCTTGACCAGCAAGTAAAATTTTACGCGTCTTGCTACTCCCAAGCTCTCTGGAAGCAAGTTAATGCTAGGAAACTCTTGAAGTACAGAATGTTCTGCCTCATTCTCTAGCAGATTGATAACACTTTCTGCCTGACGTTTCCTTTCTTCCTCCTCATCTGTTGATTCTCCTTCCTCTTCTTCCTCATCCTCACTTATTTTCTCCATTCGGTGTGGTGAGGGTGTAGCTGTTTGAAGTATCTTTCAATCATCAAACTGACTTTGGTGGAATGTCTGAGATTCCTCTTAACCTCCACTGAAGTTCCTCTGCCCCTGCTATCCTTGGTGTAAGTGACCAATTTGGCTTCCTTAGCCATCAGCTCAAACAAGATTCTGCTTCAGTTGACTCGAAGGTTGAGTACAACAGCCGTGAGAATTCTGAATTTCTCCGGAGTCACTTGATCATATGACCCACTGTGATTAAGAAAAATCCTTTGAACCAGTTCAAGAAGTAATTTGAATCCTGGTTGAAGTAGAGCTCTTTGGAACATTCTTTCAGTGTAGGAGATTGGTATCACCATCATGATCTCCACTGCCTCTTGCAGTTGTTGAGGAGTGATGTCATCCAAACTCATTCCTTCGTCCTTCAACCGATATGCCTGGTTGATCATTTGGATGACGTTGTATGGAGTCTTGTTGGTTCTGTCACCAATCGGCATCAGTACATTTGCTTCAAAGCCATGCTTATCATTCTGCCATGTCAGATAAAATGTAGCCACTTGTTTGGCCAAAAACATGTTGGGATGCGAGGTGACAATGTTGTAGAAACCTAACATCATAAGAACATTCAACACAAATATATATATATTCATCAGTTTATATGAACACATATGAATATTTTCACATAAACAGTAAATTAGAAGATTAGAACATATTTAACAGTTCACAGATCATGTAAGGCAATACATGTAATCATTTGCAGATAAAATGAACATGTAATAAACTTAAAAACCTTTGCAGCGAGAAACCATGGCAAAGATTTCTTCAAGTTTTCGAAATCCATGGGTGTCTAATACAGCATATGGTTCAGGCGAAAGAAACCTCTGAACCTCGGCAACGTGTTGGAGAAATAGAGAGGTTTGGGGTGCCATAATCAAACGCAAGATGTTTTTGGGAAGAGTTTTGCGGAGGAAACAAGTGAAGAAAATCTTAAGTGCTTAAGAAAAGTGGTGCGCAGTGCAAAGAAAGTGAAGGTGAACAGTTCTGAGATGTAAATCGCATATATATAGCATAGAAAATGAAAGGTTGGATGAATATCTCCCTTATTAGTTTTCCCACTTCATTCTTTGTTTTGCCGCCTTTCCTTGCGTGAGATATACGCTCTAGATCCTAGGGTTGGTAGGCTAGCGTGTGCGTATCTCTTACTTTTCGGCAACTTCCCTTTTTCTATTTCCTGCAGGGATTTTCTCGATCCCAGTTCCCAAAGTTGTGCTAATCATCACAAAAATAGGAGATTTAGAAAATCTAAGAAAAGAAATAACTTTTCAGACTGTGATCTCGTAGATTGATTATGGGAAGTGACGTCTTTTATCTCGATCGCTTCAATTTCCTCAAAAAGTTCCCCCTTGACTTAGTAATTATGAAATAATTTCCACGTGATACTCTTATTTGAGTAAATTATTACACGTGAAATTATTATTTTCTTCTTGACATTCTGTAATTCTTGACAGCATTCTGTTGTTAGCGTTCTGATGAATTTAATATTCTGGTAACCTTCTGTTGTTAACCTTCTGGTAACCTTCTGGTAACCTTCTGCTATTAGCATTCTGCTAACCATCTGTTGTTAACATACTGTTAACCTTCTGCTGTTAACATTCTGTCATCCAGACTTAGTAATCCAAGTTTTCCACACAGCATCTTAAATCTTTCTTCTGACAGAGCTTTAGTCAAGATGTCAGCACGTTGGATATCTGTATGAATCTTCTCGTTCTGGATGTGCTTTCTCTCCACATGATCTCTAATAAAATGATGTCTCACATCAACGTGTTTGCATCTTGTATGAAGTACTGGATTCTGTGTTATAGCTATTGCACTTGAACTGTCACAGAATATTGGTATCTCTTTTACTTCAATCTCGTAATCCCTTAGTTGCTGTTTCAACCATAAGATTTGTGCACAACAGCTACCAGCAGCCATATATTCTGCTTCTGTTGTTGATGTGGCAACAGATGTCTGTTTCTTTGAAAACCAAGATATCAACTTGTTTCCTAGAAATTGACACGTTCCAGAGGTAGACTTTCTGTCCAGTTTGCATCCTGCATAATCTGAGTCAGAATAGCCTGTTAGTTCAAAGTTGTCGTCATGTGGATACCAGAGACCAACGTGAGCTGTTCCTTTAAGATATCTAAGTATCTTTTTGACAGCTTCCATATGTGATTCTTTGGGATTGGCTTGATATCTGGCACACACTCCTACTGCAAACGTGATATCTGGTCGACTTGCAGTGAGGTATAATAGTGAGCCAATTATGCCTCTGTATTTCGTTATAGGTGCTGGTTTGCCTTCTGGATCTGGGTCTATCTTTCCATTAGTTTGCATTGGAATCTTGGCTGGCTTGCTGTCTTTAACTCCAAACTTGTTGACCAGATCGTTAATGTACTTTGCTTGGTTTACAAAGATACCATCTGGTAGCTGTTTTACCTGCAAACCTAAGAAGAAATTCATCTCGCCCATCATGGACATTTGATATTTGTTCTTCATTAGTTCAACAAATTTATCACATAAATGGGAAGATTGAGATCCAAAAATTATGTCGTCTACATATATCTGCACTAAAAGGATATGTTCTTTGACTTTAATGACAAACAGTGTTTTGTCTACAGAACCTCTCTTGAATCCTGATTCCAGCAGAAATGTTGACAACATTTCATACCACGCTCTGGGTGCCTGTTTCAAACCATAGACAGCTTTAGCTAATCTATATACTTTCTGGTCAGGATTTCCCTCTTCAAAACTAGGTGGTTGTTCAACATATACTTCTTCTTCAAGTATACCATTTAAGAATGCACTTTTAACATCCATCTGGTAACACTTTGAATCTTTTATATGCTGCATATGCGAGGAATAATCTGATTGCTTCCAATCTAGCGACTGGTGCAAAAGTCTCATCAAAATCGATACCTTCCTGTTGACTATATCCTTTTGCTACAAGTCTAGCTTTGTTTCTGACTACTTCTCCACTTTCATCTCGCTTATTCTTGAATACCCATTTGACACCTATTACTCCCTGATGTTTTGGTCTGTCTACCATATACCAGACTTGGTTTCTTTTGAACTCATTGAGTTCTTCTTGCATAGCAATAACTCAATCTGCATCTTTGAGTGCTTCATAAGTATCAGAGGGTTCAACACGTGATAGGTAGCAGCTGAGAAGTGCACTCTCCCCATGCATTCTTCTGGTTCTTACTCTATCACCTGGGTTCCCAACAATCTGTTCAGGAGGGTGATTGTCTTGTATCCATCTCCTCCAGCTAGTCATTTCTTCTTCTGATATCTCAGGTTCTGGTTCATTTGTTGGGTCCTCAAATTCTGGGTGAGATGTTTGACAAGGATTGTCCACTTCTGGTTCTTCAATTTCTTGATTATTGTTCCAACCATTTGTATCTCTTGATTCTTCTGGTTGATCGTGATTTTGTTCATTGTTATCTCCTTCTTCTGGTTGATTGCCTTCTAGTTGAATTCTTGATCTGTTAAGATCCAGAATGATGTGTTCTGTTCCCCCTTGCTGTGAGCTTATTGCTTCAGCATTAGATGGAACATCATCTGTTGTATTCCAAATTAGAATATCTTCTAGCAGAATTCCTTCTGTTCTCTTTTCCTTGTTCTGACCTTGTGTATGATCATCACTCAACTCTCTGTCAATGACAGAAGATTCATCAAGGACAATATGAGGTGTTACCTCCACAATATGGGTCTTTTTGTTGTAAACCCTATAAGCTTTACTAACATCAGAATATCCTAAGAATATTCCAGGGTCAGCTTTGCTATCAAAGGTTTTCAACTGTGATTTCCCATTATTATGGATGAAACATAAAAAACCAAAAGTACGGAAGTAATGTATCCTGGGCTTTCTGTTGTTCCAGACTTCATATGGTGTCTTCCCATGTCTGATGGTAACTACAGCTCTATTCTGTGTGTAGCAGGCTGTAGAAATCGCTTCTGCCCAAAATTTCTTAGATAGTCTGGTTGCATTAAGCATAGTGCGAGCTGCTTCTTTTAATGATCTGTTTCTTCTTTCAACTACACCATTCTGTTGAGGTGTTCTGGCTGCAGATGTCTGATGTGTGATTCCCATCTGGTTACAGTAATCCTTAATTTTCTGGTTTAGGAATTCTGTTCCACGATCTGTTCTGATGGTAGTAACAGAGACTTCATTTTTCTTGGTAATTTTGTTGAGGAAGTTTGGCAGCTTTTCCAATGTCTCTTTCTTCTTCTATAAGAAGATTACCCATGTGAATCTTGAATAATCATCAATGATGACCAGAGTGTATTTCCTACCATTTATACTTAATGGCTTAACTGGTCCAAATAAGTCTAAATGTAGTAACTCTAAGATTCTGGTGGAGGACTGAGCAGATTTGCTAGAAAATGATGATCTGGTTTGTTTTCCAGCTTGACATGCTTCACAGATGTGATTCTTGTCATATATTTGATCTGGTAGTCCTTCAACTAGTTTCTCTCGTGCAATCTTATTGATTGACTTGAAATTGAGATGGCTTAATCGTTTATGCCATAGCCAACTAGTTTCTGATACTGTCTTCGTGACTAGACATGTCTCAATCTGATTGTCCCATTGCACAATGTATAATCTATCCTGCAATTTCCCGGTAAGGAGTATCTCATCTCCTTCCTTGTTCTTAACAAAACAATTGTTAGCATCAAAAACAATCTGATTACCATTAGTACAGAACTGACTTACAGAGAACAGATTGTGGCTAAGACCCTCAACATATGATACGTTTGTGATGGTGGTCTTGCCAACTTTTATGTTTCCATATCCTCTGGTATATCTTTTTGAATTACATCCAAAAGTGACCTGAGGTCCTGGTTTCTCTATATAGTCTGATAGTAGGTTCTTGTCACATGTCATGTGTTTTGAACAGCCACTATCTATGATCCAGATTGCTCCTTTTGCTATCTTGTACCTTCTTGCAGTCTTCTGATCCTGCAATTAAATACACTTAGCTACCCTTCAATATTTGGGTGCTTGGTTATTAGCAAATGTTCCTTTTCGAATCCAGAACATTTTTGGGTTGGGGACAGCAATATAACAAGTAATAACATTTCCTTCGTTATCAACTTTTGACACAGAATGAAATATAGATGGATGGTATCTTCTTATTCCATCATTCTTCAATCCTTTATTTGTAGGTAATGTCCTGTTGACATTCTTGTTGGGTAATGTCCTGTTGACATTCTTTTTGTGAACTCTTTCTGTTTCTGTGTAACCTGCTGGTTGTTCCTTTGTTTGATGGTACTGTCTGTTGCCAGTTTGTTTCACCATTATCTTCTGTGGTTGTTCTTTCTTGTTTCTAAGATTTATCACTTGTTCTGGAATCTGTTTCCTTTCTGGTACGAATTTCATGGTGCTAGAGGATTTCTCTGAGTGACCTGGATATCCTAATCAAGATGTACCCTGTTGTTGAAGGTTGATTATCAACTTGGCACGTTCATCACTCTTGTATACCATTTCCTTTCCTTTCTTTATTTTCTCTTCAGCAACGTTGTTTCTTGTAATGAGATCTTTTACCTTAGAGTTTAGCGAATGAATCTCATTGTCTTTTCCTTTAATCTGTTCTTCCAGATCAGATATTTGAGCAACGAACTGTGTATTAGCAGTACTCAGTATCTGTTCTGTTTTCTTCATCCTATCATTCTCTTCAACTACTTCTTTAAATAATCTCTTGATGCTCGAGTAGCTTTTGAACATCTCATTGACTTCATCCCAAGAGTATTCATCTTGATCTTCTATTTCCTGTTCCAGATCAGTATTATTTGAAGAGTTAGAGTAGCAGGAATTTACCTCTACATCATCTAGACCGTTGTCTAGTCCTACATAACATTCATCCCAGTTTTCTTCTTCTTTGGCAAAGAATGCTTCATCATCTTCTGTTGAACTATCAGATAGATTACTTGAGCTAGAATCTTCTTCTTCTGCTATCATGGCTTTACGTTGAGCTTTTAGTTTTCTGTCCCTCTTAGCTCGTAGTTTTTCTCTTTGACTTTTAGATAAGTCTGGGCAATCGGTTTTGAAATGACCTGTTCTCCCACAACCATAACAAGTATAGTCAGTAGGATTAGTGATTTTACTATTACCTCTACTTTCTGTTTTATCATCAGATCGTTCTTCTTCTTTGTTCTTCTGGTATCTACTCTTGTTATCTTTGTAGAACCTTCTGTACTTTCTTGATCTGATTTCCATCTTGTCCATTCTCTTTGCAATCATTGAGAATTCTTTGAGTAACTTATCATATCCTCCTTCTGCTGGTGTAGCAGATGATGCTGATTCATCTGTTTTGCACTTCGCTTTGAAGGCAGTCTCTTTCTCCTTCTTTGAGCTATTCTCGCTCTTCTTGCTGGAGGAGTAATCTGGTCCGTGAATCCTTCTGATGTCACATTCATGGACAGCTAGATGATCAAAGAGTGCTTCTACAGATAGATCATTAAAATCAGCACGTAAAGGTTGCATAGCTGAATAAATTTCCCAGCTTGGTGATAGAGCTCTAAGAATCTTGAGATTCTTCTCTCTCTGTGTGTACTTATTCTTTTTGAAGGCAGACACTTCAAGTAGTACTTCAATGAACCTGTTCTTCATTTGTTCAATGGTTTCTCCAGGTTTCATTTTGAATTCATCGAACTTGTTACATGCTAGGGATAGCTTGTTCTCGATCATTGCTTCAGATCCTAGACTGAGATCTCTCAAGGCTTCCCACATTTCTTTGGCTGTATCAAGGTCTTGGATCTTAGCCAGATGAACTCCTTTTACAGTACTGGAAATAATTCCTTTAGCAAAATCATCAAGATTTGCTTCTCTTCTTTCTTCTGAAGTGTACTTTCTGGGATCTTTAAGTACTTCTTCTTTGTGTACTCCTGTTTCAGTGATACGAGTTGTTTCTTCAGTAATGGCTAATGGTCCTTCTTCAATAACCTTCCACATGAGGCAGTGATGAGCTTTGAGACACATTTTTATTCTGAAACTCCACTCTCTGTAACCTTGGATGGAGAATTCTTCGCATGCCCTGATAACAGATGATTCCATAATGACAGATAGGATGCAAATGATGAAAAAGATTTTCTAGATCTATTCAAGTAGACCACGCAGGTATTAACCTTGTGAAACAAAATAATGGTCAGTTTGAACCACTACTCTGATACCACTTGTTGGTCCCGAAAGAGCAAGGTTTGGTGTATGGGGGGGGGGGGGAATACACCAAATACAAACTTTTCAGTTTACTTGAATAATTTAATCAGAGAGATGTAAGCTTTCTGAAACACAGATTGCTCGATGTGATATACCGGGTTGATTTTCTAATCGATCTTGTTCTGTCCAAGTAAAGTCTCTCAAGTGAGTTATACACAGCAGAGTGTAAGATTAAGCTTAAACTCCAACAGTGTATCGTGTGCGGAATAATGGTGGACTTAGTCGGTGCTCTTGTTAAGAAAATCTTTAGAAAACTTAATCGAGTATTTAGGAGATTGATTAAGAATGCAGATTGAATGAGTATGATAGATAGAGAATAAAAACAACTGAATATAAATGCAGAATATAAATAACACAGTTATTTTTACGTGGTTCGGGAAACCCCCTACGTCCACGGTCTAATCCAAACTGGATTAGATATCCACTACTAGGATACTCTTCTTATTTATACTTGCTGAGAACGAGCCACAAGTTTCAAGTACAAGCTTGATTAAAGCTTATGCACGAATAAGGGTCGTGTCCCTTTACAACTTACAGAAAACTACTGTAAACAGGTTATCTTCACGTTAATCCACTAGAAAACTACTAGCTAGTAAAGATCTCCTTCTTCTCTCGATAAGACAGACTTGAATCGAGGTTGGGTTGATGTGATTACGATCACGAACGGATTGAAGCTTTTTGTCTGATGAAAGAAAGAATGGCTTGAATGTATTTCTGTAATATAGCTCTTGTTCCCTTTTTCAGACTTTTAAACTTCAAACATATATAGGCTCTGAATTTGAAATTCTAGCCGTTTGTTGATTGGCGTGATTTGATTTGTGGATTGCCAATCAATCATATCTCTTCTTTCCTTGTAGAGTCGTTGATTGAATCTTCCATGTATGGTAAGCAGATCGTCTGTGATTGCTTTCCTTCTTCGTGTCGATCAGTGATTCTCTTTCCAATTCTCGATGGATGGATTTTAATGCATCATTGACAGGTTTGGTTCAGCTCTTTTTGTTTTGCTTCAAACCTTCTGGTTATGTCTTTTCTGGTCTTAGTGCCTTTCTGGTTGAACACTGGTTAGACACTTTCTGGTTGAAGTGCTTTTCTGGTTGAACACTGGTTTAAACACTTTCTGGTTTTAAGTGTCTTTCTATCTGTTACTTGCTGGTTCAACTTTCTGTCCGAGACATCTTCCATCTTTCTGGTTGAAGCTTTCTGGTTCAACTTTCTGTTAAAGTTGACTTGCTCCACTTTCTGTCTGAGACTTGCTGGTTTAACTTTCTGTTAAAGTTGTCTTGCTCCACTTTCTGTCTGAGACTTGCTGGTTTAACTTTCTCTTAAAGTTGTCTTGCTCCACTTTCTGTCTGAGACTTGCTGGTTTAACTTTCTGTTAAAGTTGTCTTTCTTCAGCTTTCTGTCTGAGACATTTTCCATCTTTCTGTATGAAGCTTTCTGGTTCAACTTTCTGTTAAAGTTGACTTACTAAAGCTTTCTGGTTTCGACTATCTGGTTTATAGAAACCAAAAGAAATGATACAGAACATGAATAATACCAAGTGTGTTTTTTTGAGAGAACATCATCAAAACTTAGAATATTTGTGGGTTTCCCAACACAACTCTAGATAAGAGAAATAATACTATATAAATAGAAACAAGAGAAAAGAAATAAAACAGTGCTGGAGAAAGCCTTCCTCGATAGAAGAGAGAAGCAAAAAAAGCAACTACTCTTCCCACCTTTACGTAGCTGCACTCTTTCCTACTCATAATCTCTGCACATAAGATATGCCCCCAAATGTCAATATTGCAACAGGATGTGTAAGTTATAGACTTATGCTAGAAATATAGATATAGGGAGGGGCGGAAGAGATGCTAGACTCAAAGCAAGATATGGAAATTTTCCTACTTATACACACAGATAACCCTTCAGCAAAACACTTCTCAAAATATAGATTTTCACTCACATAAACACTTAAAGAATTCAGAGAGAAGCTATGAGAAACTCTACCCAAATCTCTTCGGCCGAGCATTCTCAATTTTGTTCAAGTACAAGTACTAACAATCTTGAGGTATACAAATCTAAACCTTTCAGTTTTAATTCCTTTTAGTATTAAGTTCAAACCATTCTTCTTCAACAAATCAAATATCATAAATATTAGAATTCACATGTTATGCTTCTTCTTTCTATTTTCTTAAAACTTTTAAACAAATTTTAAGACCTTCTATATAAACTATTTTCTCCACATTTCACTTTAGAACTCAAGTATGTTTAGAAACAAATATAGAACCTATTAGATTCAGTACGTGAAATTAAAAGCTTTTAAGTGTACTTAAGTTAAGAACACGAATGATACTGAAGCTTTAAACTTAGAACTATCAGAAATCATGTTATCAAAACATAGAGCTACATTATATTTTCAGATTTCAGAATATAGAACATAGATATACAAATAAGTTCATATTCCAAAATAATACTTACAGCTACATTTTCAGGTTTTAGAACATAGATCTATATTATATATTTCAGACTTTAGAACTCATATTCAAATTCTAAAACATATACTCCCTCCGTCCCACGAAAGTAGTCCCCTATTATATTGAAATGAGTGTAGTATTATAATCAAAGGGGACTACTTTGGTGGGACGGAGGGAGTACAACTTAGAAAATAGGTTCAGAATGAACCAAAACCCAATTTCAGACCACCATATCATCCACATAAAACATATTTCAGATTTAAACAGCTCCTACCTTATATTGAATACTAGTACAAAACATATACATATTCTGATTTCAGAACATACACAAAGCATATCACATAGAAAATTTAAAACAAATTAAGGACCTTGTTTAGAACACTTATCCAAAGCATAACTAAAGCCATATTACAGCCCTCTCTCTTGGCCAAAACAGAAACACAAAGGAATCAATAGCTTAAATTTATAAATCATGATTCAGATTCTAAGCTAAGACTTTGTTCCATAACTATCATCCTAGTCCAAAATCGAACAAAAGAACCCATTTTAACGAAATGACAACACAACTAGAACATACAGATTCCAAAAATCAAATAGAAGAAGAAAGGAAAAAAATAAAATTGTCACGGCCCCATTTCCCTGAAGGACGGATCCATGGAGTGCGACTTGGTGGTGAATTAAAGAAACAATTAAGAAGGCTGAAATCACAAACAACACTGGAATTCAAAATATAATCGATTACAATAGTCCAGAAACAGCTACGAGTAAGAGTCAATAGCTTAGAGGCTCAAATAGAACAACATACTGATAGAAGTTCCAAAAGGTTCAAAGTATGAAATACAGAACTCAAGAACTGAAATACGTCAAAAGGGTTCTAGATTTACAATCCAGACCATTAGGGAAAACAATAAAAGGTTTGCAGCGGAAAGACAAAAGCCATTAATACACATATGAAGATATGTATTAACCCCTTACTACTTGACAAAATGCAATGTCTACTCAGCACTTTAACCATCACCCTTGCTCAACCTGCAAGTTTTTGGAAATACAAGCAGGGCTGAGTACTTGATGTACTCTGTGGGTTATGCCGAAAACAAACAGTTATTGATCATGCATATCACAGTATAACACAAGTATCTTGAAATAACCTGCGTATACTAAATATTCATTTGATTTTAACCAAAAGTTGGAGCGGCCACTCTCTTTTCCATGTGTCTCATCCATAACTGTAATCAATGATGGTGAGCAATGTTCCCGCTCCCCCAGACATAATCAATGATAGCAACACTGTGAGCAAAGTTACTGCTTCCCCAGACGTTAAAAATGGTAACAACCCTGGTGAGCAATGGTTCCACTCCCCCAGACGTTGACCAATGGGTGCCACCGGATCGGTCAATACTGACACACAGTCCTATGTGGACCGGTCCGTAATGACTCACGATCACACTCCCCATGTGTACACTAACCTTGACCAACACATGGCTCAAGATCCGATCGTTATTCACAAGTTGACCAGTTCGTAAACATGGTTCAACACAGATAGGAATCACACACAAAACACAAAGAATTTTATGTATGTCAATCATTTCACATTTTTGCAACATGCTTTAATAAAGAAAAAATATAGTTTGTAGTAAACCCACCTTTCTTCCTTTTTTTCTCTGTTTCGCCAGAAACAGCACCCAAACAAATTGTAGTTTCCACCGCCCTCTTCCCCGGCGAAATCACCACCACCATGGTAGCTTCCTTCAAATCTTCCTCTCCATCTTTTGTTCCATCTCTTCCCATTTTCTTGACTCCTCGCCCAAAACGAAGAGCCCAAATCTATCTCCCTTTTTCTCAGTTTTAATTGTCCGGCGAAAGAAAGAAAAAAATCAAGCTCCGGAAAGTTTGCAGTATTCCCAACTTCGCTCGACATTGCATTCTCACGGCCTCACCGTCGTCTTTAGCTGTCGGCCGATCACCTGCAGTAGCCACCTCCACCTTGGGCAGCCACTGTGGTGTTGTCGTAGTCCTTGTTCGCAGCCGCTTCACAGCCATCCCTCGGTACTATCATCATACAACCACCACGCCTCCGCTGGATCATCGGCAGCCTCTCCGCAAAGCCACACTGCAGGGCTCCTTTTTGAAAAGTTGGGCACTAGGTAAAGATTTAATTGAACTTTGTGAGAGTTCTTAAATTGCAGATTGGTTACGGAGCGATTCGGGGATGTCCGAGGTTGGTTCGGGGCTGTTCGAAGTTATTCGAAGTGATTCGGGGTCTGTCGGAGTATTTTCGGACTTGTTCGAGGTTGTTCGAAGTTATTCGAAGTGATTCGAGGTGGTTCGGTTGATGTTTTGCTTCCCAAACCAACAAATAAGTTTGTTGTTAAGTTCATTAAGAAGTTTGTGATTTTTGAAGCTATCTCTGATATGAAAACACTATTTTTGTATATGGTTTGGGAGTTGATTATTGAACATAATATGTTGAGTTCTTTGATTTAACACTCCTAATTACGAGAGATGTGAAAAAGGAATACCTCTATAGCATCTAAGTTATTTGTGTTGAAAAGCACAATGTTATTTCTAAGCACAATGTTCTTGGATTTTATTAATCTAATTGGGCTCTAAATAAATAATTAGGAGATATTTGATATTAATGTTAATAGCATGTAATAATAATAATAATAATATAATTAGAGATTTAATCAATAATCAAATATAAATTCAAGCACGTCACAATTAAACGTTAAATTAGTTTCGTAATTAACGTATTCAAAAAATCAACAACGAAATTTTAAATCTCCTACGGATATGATAACCCTATTTAATATTAAACTCGATAATTCTTTCGAATTAAAAGACGGGGTATTACATACTACCCTCCTTAAAATAAATTTCGTCCCGAAATTTCATACCTTCTGAAAATAGTTCAGGATATTTTTCTTTCATCTTTTCTTCCAGTTCCCACGTAGCTTCTTCATAACCGTGGTGTCTCCACAAAACTTTTACTAGTGCTATAGTTTTATTTCTCAATTCTTGGACTTTCGAGTCTAGAATATCTTCAGGTTTATCCTCATAACTCATATCTTCACTAAGCACTATGTCGTTTTGAAGAATTACGTGTTTAGGATCAAACACGTACTTTCTAAGTTGAGATACGTGGAAAACATTTTGGACATTTCCAAAACTTGGTGGCAAAGCCAACCTATAAGCAACATGGCCTATCCTCTCTAGAATTTCATAAGGTCCAATAAAACGAGGTCTAAGTTTACCCTTTACACCGAATCTTATGATCCCTTTTGATCCCTTCAGAAAAACTTTATCTCCTTTGGAAAAATGCAGTTCTGTCCGCCGTGTATCAGCGTATGATTTTTGTCGGCTTTGAGCTTCTTGAATTCTTTTTCTGATTTTCCTCACGATTTCAATCATCTCACCGACTGTATCAGGCCCTAACGTCTTTCTCTCACCCACTTCATCCCAATAAAGTGGTGATCTACATTTCTTACCATACAATGCTTCATATGGTGCCATATCTATGGTAGCCTGGTAACTATTATTATAAGCAAATTCTATCAATGGCAAGATAGGTTCCCAACTTCCACCCTGATCCAACACCACCGTTCTGAGCATGTCCTCTAAAGTTTGAATGGTTCTCTCTGATTGTCCGTCAGTTTGAGGGTGAAAAGCTGTGCTAAAATTCAGTACTCAGCCCTGCTTGTATTTCCAAAAACTTGCAGGTTGAGCAAGGGTGATGGTTGAAGTGCTGAGTAGACGTTGCATTTTGTCAAGTAGTAAGGGGTTAATACATATCTTCATATGTGTATTAATGGCTTTTGTCTTTCCCCTGCAAACCTTTTATTGTTTTCCATAATGGTCTGGATTGTAAATCTAGAACCCTTTTGACGTATTTCAGTTCTTGAGTTCTGTATTTCATACTTTGAACCTTTTGGAACTTCTATCAGTATGTTGTTCTATTTGAGCATCTAAGCTATTGACTCTTACTCGTAGCTGTTTCTGGACTATTGTAATCAATTATATTTTGAATTCCAGTGTTGTTTGTGATTTCATCCTTCTTAATTGTTTCTTTAATTCACCACCAAGTTGCACTCCATGGATCCGTCCTTCAAGGAAATGGGCTCGTGACAAAAATAAAAATATAGACTTGTCCTTACCTGTGAAGTCGACAACAGCAGTCTCTCGAATGACCATTCCACCTAGAGAAAGAAAGAACCTTTACTTTATTATTCAGATTTATACATCAAAAAGCTTAAAACTTTAATTTCAACTCTACCCAAACAAATCGAAAAAGAAATACAGAGCAGATTTCAAATTTTGAACCTCATTTTCGAAATATAGCTCAGCCAATTTCTAAACCCAAAATTTAAAAGGAGATTAGAACATGCAGTAATAAAAAAATGAAAATTTAAATGCAAAACAAAAAAAAAATATTCAGAGCTTTACTTGTGAGAGGCTCGGCTGGCAGTCCAGGGGAAACACAGGCGGGAGCCTCCCGCTACTGCATTCCACCGAGACAGTCGGGAAACACCGAGAGGGTAGAACGACGGCAGCAAGGCGGCAAAACCGAGAGAACCGGGAGAGACCTAGAGGCTGAGGGTGACAAGAGAGATGGTGAGGGAGATGAAAGAAAATTGGGTGTTGTCTGGGAGAGAAATGGGAAATAGACGACCGAGAGAATGAGGGAGAGAGGATTTTACCTTAGAAGAGAAGACCACCGACGATTGTTTCCTTCAGCAAACCTTGCGCCGTCGGTAGTAGAGAGAACCGAGCAGAGAAAGAGAGTTTCAGTGAGAGGTGGGATAAAAAAGGAGTGAGCGGCTGTGTCTAGTGTTAGGGTAAGAATTCATTTAAGTTCTAATCAACGGGCCGGGTCGAATCAATCTAACGGGCCGGGCTTAATTTAATAAGGATGGTGTAACACCCGAGTATTTTATACCGGGCTTATATATGTTTAAAAATCCCAAGAATAAAATTTTTGGATTAGAAACTTTATTTTGAAGCTTGCTGCCAAGTTTCAGCGAAAACGGGGACCAAATCTCTGCTCTTTCGAGAACCGGCTTATACTTTTATAATCGGTAGCAATAGCAAATACGGGATTCATTCGAATACCCGGATTTGAAGTCCGAGACGAGATATGGACAAAGCGCGATAATTTACATTCACTTTTATCGCGATACGGACCATACGCGGAACTTTTTATTTTTCGCCGTTCAGTGAATAGTAAAACCGAGAACTCGAGAAATCGAGAAAAAAACTCCTATTTATCGATTTTGATAGCACGAGTAATGAGAAAATTCTCGAGAAGTTTAATAAAATGAATTTCAGAAGAAACGGAGTTTTTAATTAATATTTATCAAGAAATCGAGGAACAAGCATTTTCTTGGTTTACGTGCAACTCGATCGGGCCAAACCCCGACTTTAGTTGACGAGAGACGAAGATGTTTTAATGAGTAAGAAAGACGAGTGTGTTGATTCCCGTTTCAACCGAGATAGATAAATAACAAAGAATCGGATCGAAAATATCTAAAAGGCGAAAAGACGATTTTGCCCCGAATACTTTAGATATTTTGGGTGGGCAACTTGTGGCCTATAAAAGACCACAAAGTCACCCCCCCCATTCTTCATTATTGGCGTGAAAAAAGAAGAGAAAAGGAGGAGGAGTTTTCCTCCGATTCTCGTCCTGTTCGTCTCGTTTTTCCGATTTCTTTGAAATCTAATCCGATAGAAAGGTAGCCCTCGATCTTACCTAAGTTTCTATAGTTTTATTTTCATGTTTTGAGCTTGATGAAAAAGTAAAATAGGGGCTGCCCTTTTTGATTTTTATCGAGTCGAGCCCGAATCGAAAAATGTCGAGAATTAATGTTGCTCGTGTAAGTTAGATAAGCTTGTATATTAAGTTTCAAGGCAATCTAAGCATGTTTGGTTTTGAGAAGTTAACTTGAGCTCGTCGTTTTATATGTTTTCGATTTTTCTCGGATGAATTGAATTGATGAGCATGTATGTAGGTTATATACGAGTATTATATGAATTTACGGAAATTAATCGTGCATGTTTAAAAAAAAAAAGAGAAAGGGGCGACAGTTTCTGCCCGGATTTTTTCTCGTCGTTTTAAGTACAGAATGTGTAGAATTTTTAACATAATAAAATACTAGATCGAGTTAGGAGTAATCTCCAACTTGAATTACCCCGTTTCGTTGTGTTTTCGATTTGTTATGAATTTTTCAAAATGGTTGCGCAAACTGTCAATTCCAGCTAAAATCTGGAAATTTATCTAACTTTGAAAATTCGTGAAAAATAGAGTAAATTGATTTTATGTGTTTTGTCTTCGGATTATAAAACTTTACGATGTTATGGTCACTTTAAAGTTTGATTCGATACAATTGGAATTATTTCCAATTTATTATTATTTTTCAAAGTCAACTGCTCATTTAGCTTGAACATGTGTTGAGCATGTTGTGAATTTATCGGATTTTTCCGTCAAGTGTGCAAAAAATTGAAAATAAGCTTAGTGATTACATGGTTATAATCATTGTTGCGTTTTGTTTCATTTGTATGAGCTATTAATGTGGCCCACAAGGGGTCGAAAAGAGGTTGATTTACCCACAAGGAGTAGGCCCACAAGGGGTCGGGTCCACAAGGGACCGAGGATAGTCTTATTTAATCAGTTAAGCTAAAGAGGTTCATTATGTTATAGTGTATTAAAGTTCATGATATTCAAAGATGTTTTGATATTAGACGAGCATGAGTGCCGAGAAATGATCAAACATGAAGTTATGTGTTTAATCAAAGTCAAAACATGGTTTGATTAGAAATCATCGAACGACCATCCTAGAATCTAAATCCGAAACTCGAGCAATAGCCGAGTTAAAAGACCCGAGAATAATTCTCAAATAACAAAGGATAATAATTCCTTACACTTAGAGAATATAATTAGATGCACTCGAAAATGTTATCTCACTCGAGATTTATTTAAAGGGTACGACGAAAGGTCAGGATCGCAGTTCGAGAACGAAGCAATCGTCAGTCAAGATGATCCAAGTAGGCTTTCTTATACTAAAAGAAAATATGCGTGTTTATCCGCATTTATGTTATTTCTTTTCAAATAGCTTTTGAATTGAAATTGATATTTCAAGTATTGTCTTGCCATAAATGTTTTATATTTTGTATGATACATATCTCCTATGATTATGAAATCGAATTCGGATTCCAGTGGGTAAGCATCCCCACTCGAACTAGTGTACACAAGGACCGTGAGTCATCTAGCAGGTTGGCCGGTCAAGGTGTCCGTGGAAGGTGGCCACCTTCCCGGCACACAGAAATTACATATATGCTTGATTACTAAAGAACTTAGACTGATCAGTCGAACTCAGGATTTTTCAAGAAAAGAATTTAGTGAACATAGGTACTTTCAGATAAAATCCCTATGTATCACTTAGAATGGCTTGACAATTATATATGTATGAATGTGATTTCGGGCATGTGTCTACTAAGTACTTTTGTACTCAGCCCTGCATGTATTTCTAAAAGTGCAGGTTGAGCTGTGATGAAAAAGGGGAAGTGCTAAGCGAAAATTTTGCCGAACTCACCTAGTAGTAACTCTTGGGGGTTTGCATGTCTTCATACATGTAAACTTAGAAATTGATCCAAATTCCGCTGCAGACACTCAGATTAAGTATTCAGATATTTCTTTTCGTGCAAGTCTCATTCTTTTCCTCTATTTTTATGTTCCTTTCCCCAGTCACGGTTTTCCCGACTTTGGCTACTTTAGCGGTGGGCGGGCGTGACAGAGTGGTATCAGAGCAACTTGTGCTCTGAACCCAAGAGTCTTTTTCAAGTTTAGTCTAGTATTGTTTCACTAGACTAATTTAGTGAGTCGACCAAAAGTTTAGCACTCCGACAAATCACACTCAACCAGAAAGAGGTAAACATTTTAAGAAGTTGAAGTTTTATGTTTTAAGAGGAATAAGCATGTTCCTATTAGTTGAAGTTTGAGATTTGAAAAGAAATGAATGTATTTCTTTTCATTTAAAGTTCAAGATTTATAAAGAAATGAAGGTATTTCTTTCTAATTGAAGTTTGAGATTTTTAAAGAAATATACGTATTTCTTTAGTATGAAGTTGAGTATTGAAAGAAGAAAAAGTATGATCTAAGAGAAAAGTTTTTAAGATGTTTTGAAGTGAAGTTTTTAAGTGAAAGCAGTAAGAACGATTCTTTTCAATGTTGAAGTTTAAATGTTTCTTTTAAGATGAGTCATAATCATTGTCATGACGTTAGAGCTTTTTCCTATGAACGTAGAATGCTTTAAGATGTATGTTCCCTTTAGAAAAGAGAACTTAGACGAGAACTTAGAAGAACTTTTACAAGCTACTCGAAATCGTGAACGAGAACAATCTGAATAAAGAAGAAACGAAAAGAACCAGAAAAAGGAGAATATCCAAAACAAAGGCTAAGGCCAATTACGAGAAAACAAAAGAGAGAGATCTTCTCTTTTATAATGAATCAAGATCACGGCTATGATCCGATAAGTTATCGTTTCTACCGTAAAATCTAAACCGAATGAAATTATTAACTCAGTTATTAAAGATTTAATTATCTTTGAATAACAAATCTTAAATCTAGATTTCCCCAGAGTTCTATGATGTTAAGTATATCCTACTAGAAACCTCAAGAAGTCATGATCGTTGATTGTGAGTCATCGATCTAAACTCTTAAGTGAGTTTGTTTCTAAACCAAATCATTCTCACAAAATTTATCAACCTGTGTTCCGAGACTTTAAATAGTATTATTATTCATGTCAAGATGACAACAAATGATAAGACAAAAAGGTACCAAATTTTAGAATCAACTACATAAGTTTCGAGAACACTCAGATACAAGAACAACCCAAAGAAGGGTGGAAAAGCTTGAGAAACAATCGAGAAAAAGCCAAAGGAAAAGAAGATGATAGAAAGGTAGTGGATAACTCCACTATAGAGCTATGAACTTAAGAATATGGATCTATATAGTAAAGAAGATATCTTAATAAGATAAGACGTTAACTCAGTAGAATGCCACTGAGAAGAGTTGGACGTCCAAGAGGCGGAGGTAAAGATCAAGGTTCTAGAAACATAGATAAAAGAGATGAAGCTAAACGAGAAGTAACCTCACCCTCCCACCGCCTGAACATAGAATTGAGGAATTATTTTTAAGACAGAACCCACCTATTTTCAACGGAATGGGAGATTCAGCTAAAGCGAAAGTTTGGGTATGAGCTCTAGAACGCATCATTAACTTTCTACGTTGTACGGATCAAGAATGCATGATGTGCGTTTCATTCCAACAGATGGGATCAACAGAGTTATGTTGGGAAGCACACAGAAAGACTATGACCCATGAACAACTAGCAAACTTGACCTGGGAAAACTTCAAGACGGGAGTATATGACAAGTATATCCCTAGGAGCTATCGTAAGAAGAAGGAGATGAAATTTTACAATCTGAAGCAAGAAAGGATGACTGTGACAAAATACGATCGAGTGTTCTATGATATGACACGATATGCGCCAGAACAAGTAGACACGTACAAGAAAATGGCGGAAAAGTTTTGTGCAGGTCGGAGGCACGAAATTAGGATGACATTGGGAAGCCATGACGGATTATTTTATACTGAATCCCTCAATTGAGCTCTTGACAAGAAGCTGCAATGTCAGGAGAAAAGCATACAACCCCTACGACACTGATGTCCGCCTAAACACAATCTCAAGGCTTTAGAGGAAAGCGTAAATGGGAGGATAACCATAACAACTCCACTTCGAAGAAACCATGGCAAGAGAAAACTTGTTCCCAGAACTACGAGAAACAGAACCCGACCATTCAGAGAGGGAACTATTTAGAAAAGTTTTCTATTTGTTTCAAGTGCAAGAAGATACACGGCGGAATATGTATAGCAGATAGCGACATGTACTTTTTGTGTGGCCAGAAGAGGCACTTCACAAACTATTGTCCTACTAGACAGTAGGAAATAGGCGCAAGGTCTAATCAGACAGCGACAGACCAGCATGTCCGAGCAATTCAGGCTGTTGGTCCCGAAAGAGTTAGATTGGTGTATGGGGGGGGGGGAATACACCAATTCAAACTTTTCGGTTTTCTTGTTCAAAGTTCAAGTATAAGGCTTAAGCACACTTTATAAATAAAGATAGCTTAGGTTAGCTTAGGGTTTCTTCTTGTGAAGAAGAAATAACTTAGCTCAAATAAACCTTAGGTGAAAGAAACACTTAATAAGATTAACTTTAAGAAAGTTAACCTTGATTAATGTTGTGTGCGGAATTCGGTGGTTAATGCTCTTTGTAGTTAAAAACGTTTTCTTTAGTCAATCTTTTAACACAACCAAGTTAATGCAAGAGTATGAAGGATATGATAATGAAGTAAAAAAAGAAAGGAAGAACACAAGGTATTTAACGTGGTTCGGGATAAAACTTTCCCTACGTCCACGGCTCGATCAAAACTAGATCGAAATCTACTATGTCTCATTTCTTTTTACTCGTTGAGTACGAGCCTCAACTTTTATCAAAACTAGATAACAACTTGAGATTACACTTCTTAGATTGAAGAACTACAATCTAAATCTTACAACTTATGGATCAAAGCTAGATCCTAACTTGGGTTTTGTAAACAGCAAATTTCCAGAAAACTATCTTCAAAAGAATAATAAAGCACTCAGAGAATTCTAGAGCTTGAAGGAGCGCTTTTAGAGCTTTGAATATTTGAAGATATTTGAGTAGAGTTTGAGCTTTGTAATCGTGAATTCTCCTACTCGTTCCTGGAGGTGAAGGTGGTATATATAGCCTCTTTGAAGAAAACTATCCGTTGGAGAAGAAGATGTCCTTCTTCATCGCATTAATGACTGCATTAAATGCATGGCAATGTTGTTGAAGCACGCACTGTCAAATGAGAGTGGTTACCACCTTTCACGAGATTTCCCAATGTATTGCCATACTGGGAATGATTCACCGTACTGGAATTTTGATATTCTTGTACTTCATTCCTTAAAGCATGTTGTTGATGTGACAATACACGGAGTGGTTGACTTTTGACAAATTTAGGTATGTCGGCAGTCCACCGTAGTTACTGTGAGGAGCAACTTGAACTTGAAGTCATACCAGCTCGCTGTCCTTCTTGTTGTAACTTCATCTCTTTGGTTCTTCATTGAATGTGATGACCAGATCGTTATTGATATAAAACGATCTCTTGTATATGTGGTAGAGATAACCAGATCGTTATTGATATAAACGATCTCTTGTATATGTGGTAGAGATAACCAGATTGTTATTGATAGAAAACGATCTGTTGCTGGTCTTGAGCAGCGAGCTGATGTAGTCAATAAGAGACGAGCTGCTCATCCTCTAGAAACTGTACTTTCCTTTTCAAGGCTAAACCTAGTCTAGAGAACCAGATCGATATAAGTAAACTCGAAAACTTCAAGTTACTTTTACATTTGTGATTTGTTGAAATGTGAGCTACAAATAGAAACCAAAAAAAAGTGTCAGCGAGCTGCTTATATGGGAAGCAGATCGTTATTTAATACATAAAACGATCTGCTCCTTATATTAAGAGCTAGCTGACTTACAAGAGAGAAACTTGATATCATAGTAATCATTTTGTCCAGGATACCTTTAACTTAGAATAATACAGATCGTTATTTGTGTACTAAAACGATCTGCTTCTATTACACTTAAGATATTCCTTAATAGATGACAATGACTACTTGGTTTCCAAAACATCAAAGTGTAGTTTCGAGAAACATCATCAAAATAAATATAAATTCATGGGGTTCCCAACAATTTCCCCCTTTTTGATGATGTCGAAACCTACACAAATATTATCTTTTTAAATATGAAGATTTAATATTTAGCAGTTATTATGCATAGCAATAAATTGACAAACATAAAACATTGCCTGGACAAAGAGATATTGTCATCAGGTTGTTTTTCAAAATAAACATTCATACTTTATTGATCAAGCAGGATTTTACAAAATACATTTATGAAAGTTCGCTGCGAAATCAAAAAGAAAGTTTTTATGGTTGAGATTGTCTTCTTTGTTGTTCAGCCAGCTGCTACCTCCTCCTTTCTACCATTTCACGCTGCCTTAGTTCAGATGGCACGCCAAAGCTTGCGTAAATTCCATTGAAAATCCTCCGGTAGTCTTTATTGTTGAAATCGATGGGATAACCCATTAGCTGTGCAGATCGATTGATAGCATTCAAAACAGCAGTGTGATCAACTTCTGTGGTTCCAGGGATTCTTGGATATAGCAGAGTCATTTTCTTCGGTGCAGTGAGTGGATGATTGTGCATTGTAGATTGTCCATGTAGATATTCCACGAAGGTTTGATTCTTGTGTTGCTTTAAGAATTCTCTGAACAGTTCGTCTACATTTCCACCTTGCATGTCTTCATCCATCAGATAGTAGTGTTGCATCACAAACTCTTTGATCAATTGATTCCATCTTGCTGCTTTCTTTGCGTGTAGCCAAGAGAGATTTTGAGCATCTTTAAGTTGATATTTTTCAAAAAATTTGAATACCGGATTTGTTGGCTCTTCTTCTTCTTCATCATGAGATTCATCCTTGTCATCTAAGGCACCAGTCACTCCTTGCCTTTGCTTCTCAGCCCTCCATAGTTTTCTGAATTCCGAATCAGCGATCTGCTCAGCTGTACATCCATCTAAAAACATTTCTTCATTTTCATCATCTTCAGTCATGACCTTCTTCCCTTTCTTCACAGCAGCCTTCTTGGCCTCTTCCTCTCTCTTGCGTTTTTCCTCATTTTCTTTTTGTAATTGCTTAGCTTCAGCAATCTGTTTAGCAGACAGTTTCTTCTTTTTGATAACAGCGGGCTTCTTTTTAGTTTGAGCGGAGGAGTCAGCGGGCTGTCCTTTCTTCCTCTCTTCCCCCTTTTAGACATCAGCAATAAACTCATTTGAAATGATTAGTCGAAGGGAGGAGAGCTCATCATTGAGTGCTTTAAACCTTGCTTCAGATTCTTCTTTGTATTGCAGGAACGAGGAAATATTGCCATTTACTTCATCGAACTGTTTGGAGGCATCCTTGATGTGAGACTCAAAATTGACAGCCAGTGCACTGTGAGCAACCTTCATGTCAGTAAGTTGTTTGTTGATAAGGAAAATTTCGTTGCCAGTTGCAACATCTTCTTCTTCCAAAGCCTCTGGCAGTTGGTCTTTGAGTAAAGTGGGCAGCGTGTTTTTAACCACTGCTGGAATAGTGGTTTTCTCCATGTCCACGTATTGCTGTTCCACATGGTTTTTCACCTCTTCAACCATCTTTTCTCCAGCTGCATTCATCTTGTTCTCAAAAGATTTTGTCTCCTCTTGAATGGTAGCAATCTTGCAGTTTGTTTCTTCCTTATATTTATCAAAAACTTCACGATCACTGTCCAAATCTTTATGCTGCTCTTCAGAGAGTTTAGATTGAGCGTGCTGGACATTCTTCTCAACAGTTTGAAGAGCACTTTCTGCAGCTGAAATCAGGAAGTTAGCCAACGCAGCAGATCGATTGTTAATCCTTTCGTGTATGAGCGCGTTGAGTTGATCTGCTGACATTTGGGAACCAAGGTTTGAAGATAGCAATTCCTCCAATGTGTGAAGTTGAAACCCATCTGGTGCTGTGTTGGGAGTGTAGATTTCTTCTAAGTGTTCATCGACAGCTTGTTCTGCAGTTTGTGCGGCAGATGGTTCAAAAATTGATGCTGTTTCCTCCATTGTGGCAGATGGTTCTGCCTTTTCAAAATTATCAGCAGGCTGAGATGTTGGTGTGTCATCGAGCTGTTGTTTCTCAGCAGATTTTTCTTCAAAATTGAATATCTCGTCAAAGTCAGCCGACTGCAGATCGACCGCTAAGTTGTATAAATCTTTTACTTTTTGATAGTAAGAAGTAAGATCAATTTGAAGAGAAGTGGCTTCCTCTTTCATCTTGGTCAGTACATAAGTACGAAAATACTGCCTTGCATCTGGGACATCAAGAAATCCAAAGTGTGTTTGTAATTTGTTCTCCTCAGCCTTCAGATCGCTGATGGAGAAGAGTAGTAAGATGGCCTCCAGAATGTAGAACTTGCAATCTCTGATTTCCAAATAAGTTTGGAACTTTTGAGCCATTGCAAATGTGGCTGGTGTAAGCTGGATCCCAGGCATTGATTTGAGAACAGTCTCAGTTGCCTTTTCTTGCAGCTGTTTGAAAAGTAATTGGGCTCCTTTTAAACGTTCTACAACATCATCAGCGGGCTGCTCGTGTATGTTAAGTTCCACTTCAGCTTCATTTAATTCGGGAGCAGATGGCTCCTTAGCTTGGTCAGCAGTGGCATCCAATTCTTCCTCCAAATATCGAGCAGTGGGCTTGCTCTTGGTTTTCCTTGCCTTTTTGAATTCTTTGCCAGTAGCAGCTGGTTTAGGATTACCAGCTGCTTTCCTTTTTGTTGGTCGATCTGCTGCCACCTTTTCTTGTGCTTGTGTAGCTGCTGCTTCACCAATAGTTTCTGGTTTCTTCATTGGTACAATCCATCTGGATTTGATTTGCCAACACGGATAAGTTCTTGTTTCATCTTGTCATCCGTGACTTTGAGGAAAATTTGGGAAGCAATGCCCAACGACATTTCCATCTGATGCCTGGTCCTTGGCAAAATCCAGTCCTTGCTAAAATCAACTGATTTGTGCCATTTGTCCTTCTGGAAGAAACCAGCTATGATTGTGCTTAGTTTGGTGGAGAGTCGAAGAAGTCGTTTGACGTTCAACCTTGTGCAATTTCCATCGCTGTCTTGGCGAATGATGATCTGCTGTTCTTCATCTACGATCAGTTTCAAGAGCGATCTTGCCCAATTTACTTTTAGATTAAGTAAAATTGCAGTCATGACTTTGAGTTTTCCTGCTGTCACCGAGTCAAATGTGCCTTGATGGCCAAGAAACACCTTTTGTACGAAATCAAAGAGAAGATGATAACTGGGCAGCATCAGAGATCGGTTAAATGCTTTGCCAGTCCATTGGAATGGTTGAGCCAGAATAATGTCGAGAGCACTCTGGATTTGCGCATCCGTAACTTCTTCAATTATGATATCTCCTTCATCTTTCAAATGATATGTTTGAAGAATCATCTCAATCACAGTCGTCCTTATGTTGTCTTCCTTTGACTTTCCAACCGGTATTTTGACAGTGTATTCATCATGATCATCAACCATCCACGAACAATAGAATAGGGCTATTTTTCGTGGGAGAAAATAGTCTGGTTCTGCAAAGATGATCTTGTAGAACCCTAGATAGAAATGTATATCGATTAAGCGATGGAGGATGAATATATGAATAACAATGCTTATTTGTTGATAAATTGATGAGTTACCATAGATGGATAGATAAATTCTAAGAAAATAAACATACCACAAAAAGAACACGTAGACACATATATATAGGCATCCTTGTAAGAATAATCAAGATAAGAGCAATATGTGAATTAAAATCAGACAAATATGATATTGAAAATAAGTGCATGCTTGATGTCTAAACCTGAGCAAGCAGTGATTTTGCTGAATAGAACATCTAGGGTACGAAACCCATGATGTTCGAGTACAGCACGAGGCTCTGGTGATAATCTGGCCTCAATAGTGTGCAGCATCTCCGACAAAGAGATCGGAGGTGATTGTGAAGATGATGAACTTGCTTCAGAAGCAGGCATTTTGTGTATGAGTGGAGATATTTTTGTGAAATAAGAGTTGCAGAAAAGTTTAGTTTGAAAGAGCGAACACAACAATGGCGGTTTAGGTTTTATGAGAGAGAGATTTTTGAAAGTGTAAGAGGAACAGTCAAACATTCACATATTTAGAGGTACATCATGAATGAACCAGATTAAAACTTGTAAAAGTAATAACTAGTAACGGTTGAGATTACTCCCTGGTATTATGATTTGCCGCTCGAAAATGTGTGAAGTGCATACGCCATTGATTCTGCATTTATGGTAGTCACACTAATCGAGGTCTGCATCATTAAATGATTTGTGCTTTTATTCGTCACTTTTCTGACATATAGGCGTTCGAGATTACCTAGCAATTAAAAAGTATTTATAAGCAATCATCACAATTAAATAATCAAGGAGTTGGAGAAATAAATGAACTTGATTCCCCCTTGATTAATGCTCTAGCAGATCGTTGTTGGATGATAACGATCTGCTCTTTCTTGATTTTGGCAGCTAGCTGCTAATTTTCACATTTGTAGCTTGCTGCTGTGGTAAGCAGATCGTCTTCATCTTTTGAACGATCTGCTGTTCTTAATAACATCATTTGGTTGCTTTTTCTTTCAAGCAGCTCGCTGTTTGTTGCTTTTGTTGATGGTAGCAGCTCGCTTTCGTTGATAGATAGCAGGTCGTTTTTCTTCTTTGAACGATCTGCTGTGTACATTCAACTTAATCAGCTAGCTGTTAATACTCAAAATTTGAGCAGTTTGATTTGAAATTAAGCACAGTTTAGCAGCACATTATAA
This sequence comes from Leonotis leonurus, assembly GCA_026898415.1. Lineage (NCBI taxonomy): Eukaryota > Viridiplantae > Streptophyta > Magnoliopsida > Lamiales > Lamiaceae > Leonotis > Leonotis leonurus. The sequence continues at coordinate 13,636 of JAPKLX010000795.1, read as the reverse complement.
CTTAGTAAATAAGGAGCTAGATTTAGAGGTGTGATAACAGATTGCTTTTTACCACCAGCTAGCTGTTATCAACACTTGTACCAATTTCAAGGTTTATTAATCCCAATTTTCCACAAAGCATTTTGAATCTGTCTTCAGGTAATGCTTTTGTGAGAACAATAGCTCGCTGCACATCCGTGTGAATTTTCTCTATCTTGATGTTCTTCTTTTCAACGTGGTCACGTATAAAGTGATGACGAACATCAACATGTTTGCAGTGAGTGTGTAGGACAGGATTTTGGGTGATGGCAATTGCGCTGGAGCTATCGCAAAATATTGGCACACTATCCATGTATACTTCATAATCTTTTAGTTGTTGTTTGATCCATAAGATTTGTGCTGTGCAACTCCCTGCAGCCATGTACTCTGCTTCTGTTGTTGAGGTTGCAACCGAAGTTTGCTTTTTAGAGAACCACGAGATGAGCTTGCTTCCAAGAAATTGACAAGTCCCAGATGTGGATTTTCTATCAAGCTTGCAACCTGCATAATCAGAATCAGAGTAACCCGTTAATTCAAAGTTATCATCACATGGATACCATAAACCTATTTCTATGGTCCCTTTGAGATAACGCAATATTCGTTTGGCTGCTTCCAAGTGGGATTCCCTTGGACTTGCTTGATACCTAGCACAAACACCAACTGCAAAAGTAATATCAGGTCGACTAGCAGTTAGATATAAAAGTGAACCGATAATACCACGATACAGTTTTACATCTATTGCCTTCTCGAGTGCATCAGGGCCAATCTGCCCATTCGTTTGCATTGGAATTTTTCCTGGTTTGCAATCTTTAACTCCAAACTTTGTGATGAGATCGTTGATGTATTTGGATTGATTAATTAGGATCCCATCAACAGATTGCTTGACTGGTAATCCTAGGAAGAAATTCATTTCTCCCATCATTGACATCTTGTACTTGTCCTGCATTAGCTTACTAAACTTGTTGCAAAGGAATTCAGATTTGGATCCAAAGATGATATCATCAACATAAATTTGGACTAAAATGATATAGTCTTGAACTTTGATGGTGAATAATGTCTTGTCAACTAATCCTCGTTTGAATCCAGATTGAAGAAAGAATGTAGACAGTGTCTCATACCAAGCTCGAGGAGCTTGTTTTAGTCCATACACTGCTTTGGCTAATCTGTACACCTTGCTCTCATCTTCAGCTTCAAACCCAGGTGGTTGTTCTAAGTAGACTTCTTCCTCCAGAATCCCATTCAAAAATGCATTTTTTACATCCATCTGGAATACTTTGAAGCGTTGAAAAGCTGCATAAGCATGAAACAATCTTGGCTTCTAGTCTTGCAACAGGTGCAAATGTCTCATCAAAGTCTATTCCTTCTTGTTGACAATAACCTTTTGCGACTAGCCTTGCCTTGTTTCTTACTACTTCACCTGTTTCATCTCTTTTATTCTTGAATATCCATTTGACTCCAATCACGCCTTGATGATGAGGTCGATCCACTAAGTACCACACATCATTTCTCTTGAACTCGTTCAATTCTTCTTGCATGGCATTGATCCAATCTGCACTTTGCAAGGCTTCTTCGATATCCTTAGGTTCGGTGTGAGCAAGATAGCAGCTTAGTAATGCGCTTTCTCCATGCATGCGTCTTGTTTTGACTCTATCTGTTGGGTTCCCAACAACGAGATCAGAAGTGTGGCTATCTATCCATCTTCTTCGTCTTTTCATTTCATCCGCAGATACTTCGATTTCCATTTCATCGGGTGGATTTTCAAATTCAGGATGATCTATGGAAAGTGCATCAAAGAGATCGTTAGTATTTAAATCAATGCTTGATACTTCATTTACCAATTGTTGAACAGATGGATGTTGAGTTGAGGGAGAGGGAGATTGAGTGTTTTGTTCATCAACAGATAGTTGAGAATGTTCATGAAAAGTGCCCCCTTCATTTGTTACCCCTAGATTAGTGAGTTGTCCATCTGTTCCCCCTTGTTGTGGCTTTTCTCCAGCAGGTTGATTATTAGTTTCTTCTTCATCTTCATCTCTTCGTGGACTCCATAGAAGAATGTCATCGATGAGTTTATCTGTGGAATTTCTCAGGGTTGAGTGAGGGAGATCATCTTTTGAAGAAACGCTACCTGTTCCTGAAACTTCAAAATTAGCTTCATCAAAAATAACATGTGGTGTTACTTCCACAACAAGGGTTCTTTTATTAAAAACTCTATAAGCTTTACTGATCTCATAATATCCCAAAAATATTCCTTGATCACTTTTGCTATCAAAAGTTTTTAATTGGGTTTTCCCATTGTTGTGAATGTAAAATTTACATCCAAATGATCTAAAGTAAGAGATTCGAGGCTTCCTGTTGTTCCACAGCTCGTATGGAGTTTTCCCATGACGTTTTGTCACAACAGATCGATTTTGAGTATAGCAGGCTGTGTTGACTGCTTCTGCCCAGAATTTCTTAGGGAGGTTGATCTCATTTAGCATAGTTCGGGCAGCCTCCTTGAGAGATCGGTTGCGCCTTTCCACAATCCCATTTTGTTGTGGTGTACGCGCTGCTGAAGTTTGCTGTTGAATTCCCATTTTCGAGCAGTATTCTTCAATCATGTGATTGATGAATTCGGTTCCACGATCAGATCGAATTATGATGATGGATGACTCTTTTTGATTTGAAAGTTTGTTGAGGAGATCAGGTAGTTTCTCTAGTGTTTCCTTTTTCTTGAACATGAAAATAACCCAAGTAAATCTAGAGAAATCATCTATAAGAACAAGAGTATATTTTCTACCGTTTACACTTAATGGAGATACAGGTCCAAAAAGGTCTAGATGTAGAAGTTCCAATATTCTTGATGTGGAGTGAACTGCCTTTGTGGGAAATGATGTTCTTGTTTGTTTCCCCGCTTGGCAAGCCTTACATATATGGTCTTTGTCGTATAATTGAGCAGGTAGTCCTTCAACCAATTTGTCCTTCACCAACTTGTTGATTGTTTTGAAGTTCAAGTGGCTCAACCGTTTGTGCCACAGCCAGCTTGTTTCTGTATTTGATTTTTTCACTAAACAGGTTTCAATTTGATCATTCCATTGTACAATGTACAACCTGTCCTGCAAGATCCCAGTAAGAAGAATTTCTTCTCCTTCTATATTTTTGACAAGACACTTGTTAGCTGTAAATTCTACTCTCTTGTTATTAGCGCAAAATTGACTAATAGAGAATAGATTATGATTTAAGCCTTCAACATAGGATACATTTTGAACAATTGTGTTACCAACATGAAGATCGCCATATCCTCTTGTATAACCTTTTGAGTCTCCTCCAAAGGTTACAATTGGTCCATTTCTTTCCTTGTAGTTGGTTAACATCTCCTTGTTGCACGTCATATGTTTGGAGTATCCGCTATCGAGTATCCATACTGCGCCCCGAGCTGTGTGTTTTCTTCTCATCGATCTCCTATCCTGCAATGAAAATTTATTTAGCTACCCCACTGAATGAGGGTGCTTTGTTAGTAGACACCGTTCCCTTTGGAACCCAAATTTGTCTAATTATAGTAACGTTCTGTGAAGGTTTGATTTGTTTCCCACTAAAGTCGATATACACAATTTTCTTCTTGGCAGGTAGTTGATTTGACACAGCTTGTTTTCTAGGAGCAGATTATTTGTGAGGGGCAGATCATTGCCTCTGGTTGAATGACTGGGGAGCTCGCTGGTCATTAAACTGATGAGCTGTTTGGTTTGTCCTTTGAGCAGGCTGTTTCCTTGGTTGAAATCCAATCCCTTGCGTGGTGAATCTTTGTTGTCGCTGACCTTGTTCCTTGATCAAGATAGCTTGTGGCTGTCTTGAGTTGTTGTTGAGATTAACTATCTTATCTTTTCTCTTTTCTTTGACAAAGTTTCCTTTTGGTGGACCTTTGTCAACTCCATTAAATCCATGTCCAGTACGATCTGCAGCTCTTCTTTGCATATCGTTGATGAGTTGAATCCTATCCTCCTTTTTGTGTATTGAGTGATTTACCATGGCACTCAAATCATCGACCTTTCGTTGAGCGGAAGCTTCTCGATCAATGAGATCAAAAATCTTGGCATTCAAAGTGTAATTTTCTTCGCTCTTGTCTTTGAGTTGTTTGAGTAGAGCGTTTTCCCTATCATTGAATGAGCCGCTGATTTCTTTCATTTCTTGAATAGTGTTTGCCATTCTCCCATTCTCTTTTATCGCATGTTTGAACATCTTGTTCAATCTCGCATGATCTTCCATGAGCTTGGTGAAGTCTTCAATGGACAGATCGTCTTCATCTTCTTCATCTATCTCTTCTTCTTCACCCGAGTCATATAAAGGTGAGTTAGAAATATGAGAAGAATAATTATTTTCTACCTCATTGTTGTCGAGTCCGTTGTCATGACCCATGAGACATTCATCCCATTCTTCATCTTCTTCGGCGATGAACGCTTCGTCATTTTCGGATGAGCTGTCGGTTAATGTTTGTTGGGAACCCCACAACTAAATTAAGTTTTGATGATGTTCCCTCGAAAACATACTTAGGCTCTCTCATGTTTCTGTATATTAATTTACCTGTTTTGTGTAACAGAGATCTAAAGATTTCAAACAGAAAGGTGTACCAGCAAGTCTCAGACAGAAAGCTGGAACAAGACAACTTTAACAGAAAGTTGAAACCAGCAAATCAGTCGCAGACAGAATGCTAAACCAGAGAGTCTCAAACCAGCAAGTCTCGGACAGAAAGTTAAACCAGCAAGTCTCAGACAGAAAGTGGAGCAAGTCAACTTTAACAGAAAGTTGAACCAGCAAGTAACAGACAGAAAGCACTTCAACCAGAAAGTGTCTAACCAGTGTTCAACCAGAAAGACACTAAGACCAGAAAGGACATAACCAGAAGGTTTAAAGCAAAACAAAAAGAGCTGAACCAAATCTGTCAATGATGCTTTAAATTCCATCCATCGAGAATTGGAAAGAGAATCACTGATTGACACGAAGAAGGAAAGTAATCACAGATGATTTGCTTCCCATTCATAGAAGATTCAATCAACGACTCTACAAGGAAAGAAGAGATATGATTGATTGGCAATCCACAAATCAAATCACGCCAATCAACAACGGCTAGAATTTTAAAATTCAATGCCTATATATTTGAAGTCAAAAATCTGGAAAGAGTAAGAGAGAACACACGCGAGCTATACTGTTGAAATATTCTCAAGCAATTAAGTTGCATTCCAGACTTAGAGCTTCAACACTCTGTGATTCAAACATCACACCAACCACCTCGATTCAAGTCTATCTTATAGAGAGAAGAAGGAGATCTTTACTAGCTAGTAGTTTTCTAGTGGATTAACGTGAAGATTACCTGTTTACAGTAGTTTTCTGTAAGTTGTAAAGGGACACGACCCTTCATTTCGTGCATAAGTATCATTCTAGTTGTGATTGATACTTGTGACTCGGTCTCCACGAGTATAAAGAGCAGAGTATCCTAGTAGTGGATAATCTGGTCTAGTTTGGACCAGATCGTGGACGTAGGGATTTCCCGAACCACGTTAAACAACCGTGTGCTTTATATTTCTGCATATTTAATTACTGTTGTTTATTATTCTAACCCTCTGCACTATCATCCATCTGCATCTCAATCAATCTCCTTAATCTATCTGATTAATTTCTTAAGGTTTTCTGAAACAAAGA
>JAPKLX010001588.1:0-15049 GCA_026898415.1 Leonotis leonurus | reverse complement strand
GTCAATTCATATTCGTGAAATTTTATTAGTCACGAATTATCTACTACGAGATAGTTCTAACAAAGAGCGGGGTATTACAAAGAATTTCATCTTAAGGGCAGCAGCAGCACGGCAGAGCAGCAAGGTAAGACGCCGGGCGGCGGAGGTTGCTCCGCTGATTGCTTGCACCAAAAGCGAGCCAACACGGGGCGAGAGAGAGAGAAGAAATCGCGACAGCAAGGGAGGCGACGAGGAACCTCCAAGGGAGGGTGTCGCTGAGAGACATGAGAAGAGAGGAAAGGATTGGCGCGGGCTGCAGGGGAGGCGCTGTGAAGAGCGGAGATAGAGAGAGAGCCGAGAGGAAATGAAGGAGTGACGGCGACGCTGGTGAGACACGGTGGTGGTGCGCTGTGCGGTAATGGCAGAGCTGCAGTGGTGGTGCTACGCGAGCAGAGAACACGGCGAGAGAAGAGAGAGAGCACGGTGAGAGAAGAGGGAGAGCGCGGAGGGGAGACGAAGGAGAGCACGGCGGAGAAGTTGGCGAAGCGGAGTGAGCGGCGCGAGAGAGGAGAGAACCGTGAGGGAGAGATGGAGGAGAGGCAGAATGAATTGGGAGAAATGGGAGGTTAGATCAAATTGGTCTAGGTTCAAAAGATGGAAGGAAGTAAAGATGGGCCGGGTTGATTAAAATAGTTGGGCTAACAATATCATTGTTACTGGGCCAATAATAACGGGGCCTAGAAATAAAACAAAGGTTGGGCCGAAAAATTTAATCCTTAAGGGGCCCAAATAAATTAGTGTTGATTTAAAACATTGGGCCGGGTCGGGCCAATTAGATAAACTATTGCTGTGCCGAGATTTAATAAAATACGGGCCGAATGGACAAATAATATGTGGGCCCAAAATTTAATAATTGGCCCAGAATTAGAATTTATTTTAATTGGGCTTGGAGAATTAATGAATGGCCTGAATAATCACTTGGATTGGGCCGAAAATTAGTTAAGGAAATGGGCTAAATTAAAGACCTATGGAATTGTATTAATACAAGTAGGCCCTCTTAATTAATCAAATTGGCTAACCCAATTTATATTAGGGGTTAAATGAATTATTTAAATGGATTATTAATAAGATAGAATTAATCTATTTGGATTAAATCCAAGAATAGTGTTAGTAATTAATTTAGATAATTAATTTATAATCATCTAGCTAGACTTTAAATCCCAATAATTGAATTGATTATGGAGCATACTTAGCATGTTAATTAAGATTTGTCCCAACCTATAGGAAATTATATAAATATGTTGACTTAGAAATTTAGAATATTCAATTAGAAATTCTCTTAATTATTATGATTCAAATAATTGTTACTTAGAAGTAATAAATGAAATTTGAATCTAAGAAACATAGTTGATCTGAGAAATCAACGTCTCTAAGCAATGAAGTTAATACTCGAATAATAGTCGAGTAAAGATCCGAGGATAATCCTCCAAATAATAAAGGATAATATTTCTTATACTTAGGAAATATTAATTGCACTAGAAGATTATATCTCACTCGAGATTTATTGAAAGGTTTCGATAAGAGGTCGGACCCGCATCCCGAGAACGAAGCCAACATCAATCGAGACTATTCAAGTAGGCTTTTCTTACCCTATGAAAATATATGTGTGTATGCTTTCAAATGAAATGAGATATTTTCAAAAGCATTGTCTTGCCATAAATGTTTTCGATTTATGTATGATGCCTATCTGTTATATGATAATCGAATTCGGGTTCCAGTGGGTTAGCGTCTCCACTCGAACTAGTGTACACAATGGACTGTGTGTCAGCGAAAGGTTGACCGGTCAAGTGTCTATGGGAAGTGACCACTTCCCCGGCACATAGAAACTTCAGATATGGCTAAATACAAAGAACTAGGACTGCAGTCAACTAGAATTTTCTCAAGAAATGATTTTGTGAACATAGGTGCTTTAGAGACAAAATCCCTATGATTCACTCGAATGGCTTGACAGTTATATATGTATGTGTGCGATTTAGGCACGTGTCTACTGAGTACAATTTGTACTCAGCCCTGCATGTATTTCTAAACGTGCAGGATAAGAATGAAGAAGACGTGGGTGCTATGTCGTGCTTTTGTCGAACTCCATAGTAGCTTACTCTTGGGGGTTCTACGTGTCTTCATACACGTAGAATTGTATTACGCGATCCTGCATATTCCGCTGCTAGACTTTTATGTAATGGATCCGAGACTAAACTCTAAATTCTGTTATGTAATGTAACGAGCTTATGACTCTGACTTCCGATTTACGGGATTAGTCCTTACCTTATGTTAAGAAAGGAATATTTATTTTCTTTCTCTTGTCATTTATTCCTTTCATTGGTCATGTTCCCGGCTTTATTAGAATTAGTAGAAAGCGTGTAACGCCCGGCTCTTTTAACCTCGATTAAAATAGTAAATCGTTCGGATTAGATATTCTTGTAAATTTTATTATCAGACCGAGATTTTAAGATGAAATAGAAGTAACCTATATTATCGCGACTCGTGCGACTTAGATGCATTTGAATCTTTGAACGTGAGTCGGTGTCACTGATCATGAATTAGTAGCCACTTATGTTATGATGAATAGTGACCTTATATAAATATAAGGTCATGATAGAATTTATTAATAGTAAGATTTAACCAAGTTTAAATTTCTATGGTTAAAGATAGTGGCGAATGATATTTAGTAGAATCATTGATGGTGATTAATAATATTAATATAATCAATTGCATTGATTAATGGAAGTTTAATCTAGTTGAAGAGGAGTTGGTTTAAAATAAATAAGTAATCATAGGTTTCTTGATTATTATATTAAGAAGGGTTAATATTAAGATGTGCTACACCTTGGATTAATTAAGTATAAGTATAAGTGTTATGTTTTGAGAAATTATGAATAATATGCATGGAATGCATACTACAATAAGGGTGTAGTAAAAGATCATATCTAGGTACATATGTATATATAACATGCGTTTGATTATATATAGATGTATAATGCTGGAAATTTGTACTTAAAATAAAGAAGAACCACACGTATGGTATCAATATATATACGCTAAGGCCTGCAGTTATGTTGGGAGAAAAGATAACACTCAAGAGTGAAGTAAAGTGCTTGCATGTATGTAATTAGAAGTAAGGTAAGCTAAGAATTTGAAACACTCGAGTATAATATCTTATATATATATAGGTGTTGGTACATAGTTGGCTAACACCCAAAGCTATATAAGACATGGCATTAAAATAAAATAACTAGGTCTAAAGCTAGTTACATAAAGCTGGCAGCAGCATGGTAAAAAGGAAAGAAAGAAAACTAACTATAAGTGTCAGAAGCGTGGTGTTGATAACATAAAAATAGGAAGGAGAAACATTGGGACAATGCAAGTGGCAGTGGCAAGCAAGCGTGCAAACGGTTTAGATTCCCCATAATCCCCATAATCAGATTCTAAGCAAGACATTAGCGTGTAACAACAGTAGTAAGTAAGCAGTCTGCCCCTACTAATCCTAGCTGCACAGTGACTCTTCAAGTTCCACCAATCACCATGACCTGCAAGTTTAATAGGTTAAGCAAGTACAGAAAGTTAGTAGAGAATGGAGGTTCAATCCTCTATATAAAGAGTAAAATTCTTAGACCCAAACCACACCCAAATATCACTCACACGAAGTGCTGCCGAATTGGAATCTGAAGAAGAATCGGGGAAGAGAAATAGAGACAGCTTTGAGGTAAGATTTAAAGCTACAGATTATGTTCAACAGATTTTTAGCATGAACTTAGAAGCTTAGACCATGAATATAGGAACTGGTTGAACTTAGAATGCTGAACTCTAAATTTAGGTGCTGTATTTTTGAACATAAGAGAGCATGTCACTTACATAGGAATAGAACACATCTAAGTCTTAGATGAATATTGATATACGACGTATCCTAAATCTGCTTAATAAAAGGAGAAATAAGAGAAATTACCTTGATTAAGGAAGGGGTAGTGCACGGCTGTTGCACCAGCCGTGAGCTCCCTCGAAGCAACCTCGAACCGCCCCGAATCACTTTGAGCAAGCTCCGAATGGTCCCGAACTACCTCGAAACCACCCCGAGCCAATCGAAACCAACCTGAAAATTTAGAACATTCATAAGATTTCATTAATTCACGAAATTGAAGAGGAAAGGAAATTCTCAAAATCATAAAATGTTCTATAACTAAGTAGATAGATAATTGAACAAACAATGAAGATAAATAAGAGGGTGAGAGAGAGATGAGGCAGCAGCTGTGCTGCGCGCGAGAGAGGAAACGGAGGTGGTGAGGGCAGCGCGACGTGGTGGTGGTGCTACGCGAGCAGAGAGAGAACGCGAAAGGAGACAGATAGAGAGAGAGCAAGACAGCTCGCTAAGGAGAGAAGCAGCGAAGAAAAGAAGATAGCGAGAGGAGACAGCTAGCTGCGGCAAGGAGAGAAAAGCAGATCGACTATCTGCTGTCAAGCAGATAGTGACTTGTAAAACCTCACCATCTGTTGATAGAAACAGATAGTGGCGTAAACTTGAAGAGTAATCAAGCTATTGAGATTTAGCGAGGCAGCCCGCTGCTGTTAAACAGATAGTGAGTTAGGGAGAGGAGATAGTGATGAGCAGCTCGCTGCTGTGCCTTGGCGATAAGTAGATCGTCTGGTGAAGAAGCAGATCGTCTGGTGAAGAAGCAGATCGTTTACCAAGTGACGAGCAGCTCCCTGCTGGGAAGTCCAAACGGGAGCAGCTCGCTGCTGTGCCTTGGCGATAGAGCAGATCGTTTTGGAGAGGGCAGATCGTTATGGAGCCACTCAACCAGATCGTTTACTTAGCGGGGCAGCTCGCTGCTTAACAAAGAGAAGGACAGCGAGAGAAAAGAGAAACAGATAGATAAACAGATAGTAGACAACAGATCGTGTAACAGATCGTAGAGGCAGATTGTGTAGAGAAAGCAGATAGCAGATAGTGTAACAGAAGGAGAGAACAAAGAGGGAGACAGCGAGAGGAGGGACAGGAAGGACAGCTAGCTGCTGCGAGAGGAAGCAGCTAGCTGTGCGCGAGAGAGAAGAAGAGGGCAGAGAAAGAAAGGGAGAAAGAGAGCAGCGTGAGGGAGAAAGAGACAGCGAAGGAAAGCAAAGGAAAGACAGCTAGCTGTGCGCGAAAAAAAAAAAAAGACAAGAAGAGGGCAGCGAGAGAGAGGGAGAAAGAGAGAGCAGCGAGAGAGAGGGAGGAAGTGACAGCTCGCTGTCGAGAGACAGCGAGAGGAGAGACAGAGATGAGAGACAGCTCGCTGTCGAGAGAGACAGCGAGGGAAGAGGGACAGCGAAGGAGAACTCGCTGTCGAGAGACAGCGAGAGAAGGGGAATGGAAATTGTCTAAGTATGAATCCAGAGATAGTGAGTTATGGGCCAACTTAAAAGCTACTGGGCTTCACGACTAGATAAATTGGGCCAAGTCTAATTAGATAAATGATGGTCTAATTTATCCGGTGGGTTAAACCAAACTATGTCGTAAATTAAATGAATTATGTAGACGGGTTATGAATAATTCTATTAGATGGAATTTACCTATGTATGTAGACCAAGCCCAAAAGAAATAGAATATCAATTAAATTAGATAATTGATTTATAATGGGTTCACTAGAAAGTAACCTTCAGAAATGATTAAATTATAAACCATGCCTATGATAGCAGTTAAATAATTAATTGCTTCAAGTTAAGAAGCAAGATATCAAATTAGGAATGTCTTTAGCTATATTACCCAATATCTATTTATTCGGGTATAGTAAATCCTCGAGCTATACCGTGACTTAGAAATCATCGAATGACTTATCTAGAAATACAGCTCCTAGACTCATGTACTAGTCGATCTTTAAGGATCGAGACCAAACCCTTATAAAAAAACCAAGGATAGTAATTCCTTGCACTTAGAATTTATTTGATATACTCGAGTAATATATCTCACCCGAGATTCATATGAAAGGTTTCGACGAGAGGTCGGATCCGCATCACGAGAACAAGGCAAACACCAATCAAGACCATTCAAGTAGGCTTTTCTAAACTCTATAAAATTATGTGTGCCGTATGCTATTTATGATTGTATTTTGAAATGATTTCAAATTGAGAATGTTTCAAAGTATTGTCTTGCCGAAAATGATTTATGTTTTGTATCAATGCCTATCTGGAAGAAGTTAAAAGGATCTAAATAAATGAAATCGAATTCGGGTTCCAGTGGGTAAGCATCCCCACTCGAACTAGTGTACACAAGTAGTTAACCGTGAGTCATCTTAGCGGGTTGGCCGGTTAAGGATCGTGAGTCATCTTAGCGGGTTGGCCGATCCGGTGTCCGTAGAAGGTGGCCACCTTCTCGGTACCATAAGTTAAAGTGCAGATATGGCTTGAATACTAAAGAAAAGACTGATCAGTCAAAATACAGGTTTCACAAAAAGGATTTAGTGAACGTAGGTACTTTTAAAGAAAATCCCTACGTGTCACTTTCACGGCATTGACAATTATATTTGTATGTGTGCGATTTTGGCATGTGTCTACTGAGTACTTTTTGTACTCAGCCCTGCATGTATTTATAAATGTGCAGGTTGAGCTGTGATGTCAAGGAGGAGTGCTCAGCGATGGTTTTGTCGAACTCAATTAGTGTTAACTCTTGGGGTTCTACGTGTCTTCACACACGTAGGATTTTATTATGCGATCCTACGTATTCCGCTGCAAGAGGTTCCATTTGTTTTGTTTGACGAATGTGTCAATTCAGAGTTAAATTCTTGTTATGAACTAAGACTCAGTTATAAAATATCCTTTCGTTCGGTTAAGTCCACAGTTTCCCCTTTTATCTTTTATTTAATTATTTGTTTCATAGTCGCGTATCCGGACTTCGCCACAAGGGCGGAGAACGGGGCGTGACAAAGCGGGCGTGACATTTATTTACTTTTAGAATGATACATTGTGTTTTAAATTTGTTGGATATATTATTATTTGGTATTGCATTTAATATATTTTTTAATTTTACATTAATATTTTTTGATATTTTTGATGGTTGACATAATTATATATTTTTCATAATATATATATATATATATATATCCCAAAATGTAGCATTATCGACAAATTAATCATGATATTTTATGCTATATTGTGATGACTTTTGAATTATTTTTTATTATTAAATTAATAAAAAAATTGTCATAACAATTATATCGACAGTAATTTATATCGCTAAATATCAACACTTTAGAGACAACACGATTTTTTTATTTGTGATGCATTAGATGTGTCACTAAAAATTATATTTGCAGCCACAATAATATAAATTTATTTGCGAAAACAATCGTTCGTCACTGCAAAATAATTTTAAGTGGCGAAAATTAATTGTAGCTACATGGTGCATAATTTAGGGACGAATATAACATGTCACTAAATTAAGATGATTTAATGACGACAAACGGATGCGACTACATAATGTTTATTGTAGTGACGATTATGAAAATGTGACTAATACATAATAATTTAGTGATGCTACACAATTGTCACTACATGGTAATGTATATAGTGATGAATCTATTATGTCACTAAATGAAAGAGTTATAGTGAAGAAAAAATATGTGTCACTAAAATTACGAATTACAGTGACGAGCAAACGTCGTGAAAACAAAAATTGGTCTATAGTGAGGAGAAATAATTGTCACAAATGAAATAGTTTTAGTGGCAAGTTGATGCGTCACAACAAAGTTGGTATACAGTGATGATGTTGCAAGCGTTGTCACTAAAGCTTTTAGCAACAACTTATACAGCTGCGAGCCAGCGACGAATAGAAAAACTATCACAATATTTTATAGTGACAATTTTGACACTTATGGTGACAAAAAAATTCGCCACTATAGAGTGTTTTTGTTGTAGTGTGGATATATTAACTTTAGGAGGATTCAAAAGTTAGTGGAACATGGGCCTTTGGATAAACTCCAAGTTGAGTCATACTCTACATGTGAATTCTGCTTGGAATGTAAAATGACCAAGAGACCAACCATTCAGGGTTAAAGGAAATAATGATGTCTTGGGCGGTAGTTATTGGTATAGCCAGAAGTGCTCGACTGTCAGTCGTGCAAAATTGCGTCTCGGTGACACGAGCTGATTAAATCCGCGTGAGGCATTCGGAAAGGTTTATTGCATAAGAAACCCGGTTGGTTGTGAATTTATTCCTTATGTAATATTAAAGGTTTGAACCGGATCACTCACGATTAAATATATTAATTAATTGTGAGTTGTCAGGAAACTCAATTAATTAATGGATTTAGAAAATCTTAAACATGAGAAATAATTAATGACAAAAGGGTTACGTACGTAATTCTAATGAATCAAGATGAGTTCAATATTTATCCTATAATGGAGTTGATAAATAATTATAATAGAACTGCACTTTATTGCATTTACATGGAGTAATTAATTGAAGGACAAATTAATTTAAATTAATTAATTTAAGTCTAAAGGTGGGCCAAGAAATTAATTAAATTCAGTTGCCCAGACGAGACTTGGATATTAATTTAATTTAATTATGGATTTATCCAAGCCCGTATTAATTTTAAATATAATTCAAATTTGAATTTGAATTATAGTTGTATCTGCAAGAGATAAAGGTGGGGATATGGTTCTATTATTTAGGATCTAATTCATTCTCCTTAGAAGTTCTATCCTAGCCCACAATGTCTATGAAATGAGCATAAAGAAGGAGCCGATTTCTCTCTCTTCCAAGACCCAAAATCGGCGCCCCCCCTTGAGATTCACTCTCAATTTTTGAAAATTTAAGTGTTCTCCACTCTAATTTTTGATCTTCTTTTTCTCCTAAATTATTAGATAGATTCGCCCACACAATATTCTACTAAGTAGACCGGGAATATGTGTCACGCCCGCGCTCCGCTATGGATAGCGAAGTCGGGGAAACCGTGACTTGGGAAGGGTTTTAAGAAGTCGGGATAGAAATGGGGCAATGGAACAAGGACTAAACTGAACAACAGTCTCATAACTGGGCGAATAATTCATCATACATGATTAGCCAGAAAGAGGGCTTGAGTCTTATGCTCAATGCATGCAACATATCATGAGAGAAACTCAAGTCTTAGGTTTATTACATAAGGATCTCAAAATAGCAGCGGAAAGTTACTTGGATCGCTAAAAGCTCTACATGTGTGAAGACATGTAGAACCCCCAAGAGTTAACTAATAAGAGATCGACAAAAGCCCAAACGTAGCACTCCTCCTTCATCATCGCTCAACCTGCACATTTATAAATATATGCAGGGCTGAGTACAAATTGTACTCAGTAGACACATGCCAAAACCACATACATACAATATAATTGTCAATGCCGTAAAAGTGAGACATAGGGGTTTTGTCTTTAAAAGCACCTACGTTCACTAAATTCATTTGTGAAAGATCCTACTGTTCGACATCGATGTCTAATTTTCTTTAGTATACTGGCCATATCTGTAATTTGATTGTACTGATAATTTATGGTACCGAGAAGGTGGCCACCTTCTACGGACACCGAACCGGTCGACAACTTCGACGACTCACGGTCCACTGAACCGGCCAACCCGATAGATGACTCCCGGTTTACTGTAACCGGCCAACCCGATAGATGACTCACGGTTATATGTGCACAGTTATTTCGATTACAATTCTTCGGATCCTTAAACAAGGAATCCAGGATCCTTACACCAGGTACCCTTAATCAGATAGGCATTTATACAAAACATAAATCATTTCGGCAAGACAACACTTTGAAACATAATTTTCTCAATTTGAGATTCTTTCGAAAGCAACATAAATAGTGTACAGGCACACATAATTTTATTTGTAATAGAAAGCCTACACTTGATGTATAGGATAGAAAGCCTACTTAGATAGTCTCGACTGGTAGCTGCTTTGTTCTCGAGATGCGGATCCGACCTCCCGTAGAAACCTTATATGTAAATCTCGGGTGAGATATATCAAATAAATTCTAAGTGCAAGGAATTGCTATCCTTGACTAATTTGAGAGTTTATTCTCGGGTCCTTAAAACTCGACTATTATACGAGTCTGGGAGTTGTATTTCTAGAGGAGTCGTATGATGATTTCTAAGTCACTTTATAATTCGGGAATTTACTATACCCAATAAATAATTATTGGGCAATATAACTAAAGACATTTCTAATTTAATATCTCGATTCTTAACCCGAGGCAAATAATTTCTAGTTAAGCTAATTAAATTTCGATTTCCATCGTAAGCATAATTTATAATTTAATCATTTCTTATGATTAAATTCTAGTTATCCAATTAAGTTCTAATTAATTAATTCAATTGCCACACTATAAGCATGATTAATAATTTAATCATTTCTTTTGATTAAATTCCACTTTGGTAAATAAATTTCTAATTTAATAAATTAAGTCTTCTAATTTATCTTGAAAATTATTTTATTGGATTTAGCCCAATTAATTAAAATCTTAGTCTATTAAAATGCTACTAACCCATTTAATTAATTAGGTGAGCCCACTTTTATTAACATAGCCCAATAGATAATTGAATTGGCCCATTCCATAACTTAATTAAGTCTATTAGGACATAGAACTCGGCCCATTCTTGTATTACTCCAGCCCAGTACAAGTTTATTTTGTAGGGCCCAGTCCATTCAGTTAGTGACCCGATAACCCGGCCCATGACCCGGGCCCAAATTCTATTTTTGTTCAAGACTTAGGGTTGTATCTTCCCCAAGCCAGACACAACCTTACGCCGTTTCTGCCTCTCACTTCTCTTTCTCTCCCAATTCCACCGTCGGTCCTTCACTTCCCCAGCGACACCACGTCGCGTGTCCTCACCTCCGCCACGTCTCGGTTTCCTGTGCTCCACCGCGTCGCATCCTCTCGTCCCTCTCTATCTCCTGGCCTTTCTCTGCTCGCGCAGCCACCGTTGCTGTTGTTTCTTCGTCGCCTCAGTGGCTCCCCGGATTCGCAGAACCAGCAGCGAAGCAGTCTCCGCTTCGCACTCCTATTGTATGCAGCAACGCTGCATCCTACCCCCCTCTGTCCCTCTCTCTCTCTCGGTTAGTTCTCTCTTATATCTCCCTATTCTCTGTATCTCTCTCCCTTTTCTGTTAATAGCAGTCACCCCCTTTTTTTTTTCTTACTAAAATTCTAAATTTTCGATTCATACATTTCTCCCAATTGCATGTGTCTAATTCTCTATTAATTTCTGATTTATTTAACTTCTTTTGGTCGTAAGTCCAAATTCAAAAATTTCTTGCAGATTTCAGTTTGAATTTTGTTTGGTCATGACTTAATTGTATTTGTTTTCTCCTTGCAATGGGAATTTCGATTGGTGGGGCTGAAATTTTGGGGATGGCTCGGTGCGGGCTAGACAGCCCGTGTCTGCTCGGCTATGGAGGCTCAGAGGACGGTTCCTCTGTTTTAGGTAGTTTCCTTCTTTACCCAATTTATTTAATCTATTCATCTATGATTTAGTTGCTGGTTAATATGAGGAGTTCAAGTTTACAGATTGAAATTCTAATATCTGCAGATTGGTTTTGTGGCGGTTTGGGAATGTTCGGGGTTGGTTGGGTTTGGTTCGGGACGTATTCGAAGCTGTCCGGGGTGGTACGAGGCTATTCGGGATCTGTTCGAGGCCATTCGAAGCTGTTCGGGGCTTGCTCGAAGCCGTTCGGGGCTGTTTCAAAGCTGTCCGGGGTCTTCCGGGGTTGTCCGGAGCTGTTCGGAGCTGTTCGCAGTCGTTCGGGCTGTCCGAAAACTGAAGCAGTCGTGTATTGATCTTCAATACATTAGCTAAGTCCTACTTCTTCCCTTCTCTTTAAGTTTTGGTGGATTTTAGCTTGATTTAAGTTTTGTGTTTCAAGAATAGGGGATAAATGTTGTCTTGGGTCAGATTGTAAGAATGTTTCTTGAGAACGGATTATAGTTTCTAAGGCATGCTATGTTCATATAGTTTTCTAACATATCAGTGTACAATCTACATTCTTGACATGGAAATAAATATGTAGCTAAAGGAAGTAAATGTTATAGGCAGAATTCTTTACCTTATGAACTGCTATTTCTTCTCTTCTCCTGGTTCTTCCTTTAGGTCTCAAATTCGGCAGCATTTTAGTATGATTTGAGTGGGTTATAATTATTTGCTAAGGTTTGACTTCTTTATATAGAGAGGCAATGAATCTTTATTGGTTGCTCTCTCCCTACTTGCTATCTGCACTAGACTCACTTCTTTGGATGTTGCAGGGTGTGGATAGATTGAGTGAAGTGAAGTGAGGCGTGTGGCAGCAGCTCTGCTCCTATCTCTCTCTTCAGCCGCCTACTACTGCAGCCTATGCTATCAATTTCTCTTATTTAATTCTCTAACTTGCTCTAGTTTCTTACTCTTTTTATTCTTATTGGTTTGGATTTGGCAGCTTTACCTCCCACTTGCTACAACTTTTAATCTGTTTTACTTACTTTGTTTCACTTGTTTAGCTTCTGCAGGTTTTCTTTGGTTGTGAGGGAGCAGTTTTCTGCCACCTTTCTCAAGTCACAACCGTCCAAATCTCTTATAGATTTCTTTGAGTTCTTTTATAGTGCTTTTTGACTTTTATCCTTCATCTTACTGGTTGGATTTTGGGTATTTTGCAGGTCTTAAATTCTGAGAAGGAGTGCAGCCGTCCACATCCTCTTTTCCTAGATTTTGATTTATTTTGATAGTATCTTTTATATTTTGGGGACTTATAAGGTGATGCCATGTATTTAACTTGTATTAGTTATCAATTTATTTACTTTGTAAGACAATCTCAAGTTGTAAGATTTGATGAGACATTATCCTATCTCCTTTCTTCATTACAAACGGGTGGTAGCTTCATAGGATTGCTATCTTTATTTCATTTCTTGTTTATTTATTCCACATCATCTATACTCATATATATATATATATATAAGTATTTATTATACAACATCCTACCTTATACTTTGTTCTCATCATAGTTATCTAATTAATCTAATAATAATAATAATGATAATTATAAGTCATTTGAGAAGAATTAAATGATAAGCTCTCTTAATACTAAATAATTAAGACCTTGGTTTCATCTTAAATAAAAATTCTTCTTCACTTATAGAAACTCTCCTTAATATACTACCACGATTAATATATAATATAATCATCGCGTTTGAATATCATTTATTTTAGAATTTAAAAAGACGGGGTATTACAATATGGTAGAAGTTCATAGGGTTGGATTCAGTGGAGATTAAAGAAGGAGATTTGAACGGCGTGGATTGAGGTTCGATAGCTAACGATTCAATTCATTTCTCCACAAGCAGAGGATTTGCGTAGGAGAAGGTATAATATATTTATTTCCGCATTTATATTCTCCATGTGTTTTAAGAATTAATTATTCATGTGATTAATTAAATCTGTGGATCTTGCAGTTTCGTAAGCCCCTCATACGGGTTCCATCACAATGCTTGTTGGGAACCCTTAAATAGTTTGGTTTTGATGATGATCTCTCGAAACACACTTAGTTCTTTTTAGAGTTAAACTGTTTTACCTATTAATCAGATCACTGCATATAAAGTGAATTCTGATAGAGAACAGATTAGGAGATGGCTTAGCATGTAAAGGAATTATTCCTATAGAAGTCATTTCTATAATAGTATATGATGAAGGCCAAGATTTCTCGCCAAGAAGAAATCAATCTGCTGTGACAGACAGCAACCAGATCACCAACCAGATCGATGATCACAACATAGCACTAGATAGATAGAGTCATCAAACCACCAGATGACATCATCCTACACATCATATCCTCTTGCCACATCAAAATTGAAGTCCATCCAACAGGGTTTGGAAAGAGAATCCACGATTGACACAAGGAAGGAAAGTAACCGTTAGCGATCTGCTTTCCATACTTAGAGGATTGAGTCAACGCTTCTATAAAGCAAGAACAGATATTATGGATATCATTGATTGACATCTACAATCAATCTCACACCAATCAACAAACGGCTAGAAATTTAAATTCAAAGCCTATATATATTTGAAGTTCAAGGTCTGGAGAGGGGAACACGCGAGCTACATTGACAACATACTCTCAAGCAATCAATCTCTGAACCAGACTAATAGCTACAAACAACCTGTGAGTCTACATCACACCAACCCAACCTCGATTCAAGTATGTCTTATCGAGAGAAAGGAGATCACCCTGCTAGCTAGTAGATTTATAGTGGTAACGTAGAGGTAATCTGTTGTAAAGGGACACGATCCTTACTTCGTGCATAAGTATCATTCTAACTTTGACTGGTACTTGTGACTTGTTCTCCACGAGTATAAAGAAGAAGAGTATCCTAGTAGTGGATAATCTGGTCTAGTTTTGATCAGATCGTGGACGTAGGGATTTCCCGAACCACGTTAAGCAACTGTGTCATTTATCTTCCTGCATACTTATTTTCAGTTGCTTATTATTCTAACTCTCTGCACTTCCATATAGTGTGCATCTTAATCAATCTGTTATAACGATCTGATTAATCCTTAAGGTTTTCTAAATAAGAGCACTCACTAAATCCACCATATTTCCGCACACACAATACTTAGAAAATAATAAGATCACTCTTATTATTGTCTAAGTGTTTACACTAGAGAGTAATCTGCTTCGACTAGTTTGGTATCGATCTGCTGATCAATCTGGTTAGTCATCTGCCGAGCAATTTCTTATTTAAGAATAGCTTGAACTCTCTAATAAATAAACAAGTAAACTGGAAATTTTGTATTTGGTGTATTCCCCCCCCCCCATACACCAAACCTTGCTCTTTCGGGACCAACAAGTGGTATCAGAGCAGTGGTTCAAACGACCATTGTTTCTGTTTCACAGGGATAAAACCTGCGTGGTCAACTTGAATAGATCTAGAGAACCTATTCTTCATTCACTTGCATACTATCTACTATGGAATCATCTGTTGTTAGGGCTTGTGAGGTGTTGGTCCCGAAAGAGCAAGGTGTTTGGTGTATGGGGGGGGGGGG
>JAPKLX010001197.1:14531-24901 GCA_026898415.1 Leonotis leonurus | reverse complement strand
CTAAATAAATTAATCTAGTCATTAATCATACCCATAAGCCCAAATATGATATCAATTTGAACAATAAAATCAAAATCTCCAAGCTATTTATTTTTATAAATTTCGAAAATTATGAAGATTTCATACATGGATTTTTCATCAAATTTCTTTCTAATCTTATGTTTAAACATACTCAATTACTTGGATATCAACTTAATTTAAGCATAGCATATCAAGTATTAACTTAATTTAATTTCAAACCCTAAGCCATATCTTCATCTATGTCCTCTTATTCATACATATTCTTCCTCTTCTTACATGCTTTCCACCCTAAACATGCTTTAATCATGAAATAACAACTAATACTTCAAATTTAAACTTTCCATCATCATGTTTTAAAATCATGCTCCACCAAAATAAAACACATAAATATAAAAGGGAATAGCTATTTACCCTTAATTCACTAGTCTTTATACTTGAGATATCTTGAAATCACCTTATGGAGCTTGGGAGAAGAAAAATTTTATGTGTTGGGGAAGAGGGAGTTTTCGAAAATGGAGGGAGGAAGAGGAAGAAATTTTGATGATGTTTATCATGAATAGTGCTCTAGATTTCTTTATATATAAGAATTAATTTTATTTAAAATTAATTAATTAAGTGATACTTATCACTTTCTATAAAGAATCTCTACAATTCTTTGGAATATTCCCTTTCTTCATATTTTATTTCATTTTTAATTTAATTAGTAATTATTCATCACTTATACAATATTCTAGAATATTTGAGAAATTGTTTATAATCATCTCTACATAATATACTACAACTCTTAAATCATGCTTAAGTAACACTTAGGTTACTTATCTTCACTAATCACAATTAAATACTTTAGTGTTAAATTTTCTTTTTTTTTTTTTATTTCTTAAGGATGCAAAGCCTTATTAAGACTCTAATTAGCAATTAATTACTAATTAGAATTTGAGGGTATTACAAGTAATGTCACCCCGATCTGCATCGATAACAACCAGCGAGTCCCCATGAGCAAGATCGAGGACAGCGGCAGGCGGTCCCGAGGAATTCAGAGCATGCAAAGCAGCCGCCGCAGGCACACATGCGTCAGAATGCAATGTAGCAGCAACAATAGCCACCGTATGGGGAGAGTTTTGACCTCGATTATCATCGATACCAACCATCGAGTTTCTACGAGCAAGATCAAGGGGAACCTCATTGCTAAGAGCAACAGACATCATCTCATGCATGACGACAGACACCTTCTCAATATCCGTAGGAACGTCATGGTCAATTTGATTCAGCTGACAATGCACCGTCTAAAGTGGCGCTACAGGGAGAGTTGTAGCAGCAACATCCTCCGTGTTCTCTTGCCACTGAAATATATGAAGGTAGTCGGAGACACCTTCCAGCAAATCACGAGAAGCAGCCGCGTCAATCATGGGACTCACAGTAGGACCGCCCCGAGCCTTCCTGTTGTGAGATTTTCGCCTCTTCGCAACAGCATGTGTCTTCTGCTTGGAGGACCAACCTCGCTCGAACGGAGAAAAGTCCTCTCCAGGAGAGGGAATCGTCTCGGCATTTGCGGGAACAGTAAGTTCAGATCTCAAAACTTTCACCTTCGAAGCTTCATCTCGATCTTGGGCATCAGTAATCTCACGTCGCTTAACACCAGGTGTGAGAGAAGATAAATTTCCATGGGAGGCAGATTGTGAACGAAGCTTCCTTCCGCTCCCCAGCTTCGGATTTGGCGGCGGATCTGCCATGGTAGAAGGCAAAAAATCTCGAACACTCAAAACCACCAGGAGGATTCACGAAGACCACAAAGAACACAAAGTGAAGACAAAATAAGGACAGATCCACAAACACGACCAGAAACAGAAACAACGCTTGGAAAATAGAATAAAACACTAAATTAAGATAAACAACCATGCAAAAACAACCAAGAAATCGGCAAGATCTACATGAACTCAAAAAAGTGTGTGCAAAAAGTGTGAAAAAGTGTGTGTGAGAGTGCAGAGCATGGTTTTAAGATTTAGGGTTTGGGGTTTAGGGTTTTTTTGGATTGGGTTTACATCCGAGTACACATTAGCTATGATTAAGGGTTAAGGGTTTAGGGTTTAGGGTTTAGTTTAGAATTTTAAATTTATGGTTTTGGGTTTAGTTTAGGATTTAAGGTTAGGATTTGGGGTTTAAGGTTTAGAATGTAGGGTTAAGGGTTTTTTTTTTTTTTTAAAAAAAAAACACCCTAGAGGGTGAGGAGTTAGGCAGACTCCCAACCTGTATATAAGCAGTCAAAGAGGAATGTCAAGACATGATGTTGGGCCCAAAAGTGACCCACCATCCAAATCATGGAAAACATATAAACATAGGAAAAATCAAACCAAGGCCCAAACAGGCGGGCATCAAACAACAAAAGAGAAACTAAGAAAAAGAACAAAAACATAAACATGAAGAATTATCTAAATCGGAATCTGAAGTTAGGATAACCATGCTGGTCCATCCTAACTAGATCCACAAGGTATCTCGGGGCAGTTAAGCGATCAAAAATCATCAAGCCCGGGGTCTGGGTCCCCCTCCGGGCCAAGAAGTCCGCAGCTCAGTTCCCCTCTCTGTGAATGTGTGAGAAGCGAAACTCAATCTACTGAAGAAAGAGTCGGATCTCCGTCACAGTATGACGCAAGTGAGCTGCTCCAAATCTCCCTGAGCTGAGAAGCGAGAGAACAGCAGCAGCATCCATCTCTATCCAAAAGTGTCTGGAGAAGTTCCTAGCAAGTCTGAGCCCTTGAAGCAAAGCTAAAAGCTCCGCATTAAAGCTCGAACTAGCTGTCAGTGGCGTGCTGAACGCGGCAAGCAAGGCACCTGTGTGATCATGAACCAAGCCTCCACCCGCCGCCGTCTGCGTGGTCCTGTCAACCGAACCATCCGTATCCAGCTTCACCCACGGCGCCTCCGGCGGATGCCAAAGTACCATGAGTGATCTGAGTACCCTCCTGATCGGCTCGGCAGTCGGCATGAAATCAATTCTGGGGCGACAGCCTCTCTAGTCAGCCGAATGTAGCTTTCGAGAAGCGACCAGAACCCTCAGCTGGTGAGTAACCTACCAAATAACGTGAAAAACATGGAAAGGAAAACCACGATGCTTGCAGCTGTTCATCTCCGTCCAAATAAACCAAGTGATGTGGCAAGGAATCAGAAAAATGATGTGTGTGGTCCGTGCTCGGGGAAACAAGTGTCTCCAGCGACCTAAACTACGTGCAATGTCGGTGCTCGTGTGCATGTGAGTGCGCGCAACAGGGAACCATGAGGCAAAATGAACCCATATAGACCTCGCCGACTCACTAGACACAAACACATGGATGAGTGACTCAACATGAGGAGACCGACAACACAAGCATCTGGAAGCCAAGGAGATAGAACGAGACTGAACCACAACATCCACCGGGATCCTCCCCAACAACAACCTCCAAAGAAAAACAGACACATTCGGCACCAGACAAGAGTTCCAGATCGCACCGAAAAGAGGACGGGGCAGAAGCAGAAGTCAGGGAGAACTCGCCATGTCTGGAAAGACTCCATCTCATGACATCCTCACCCCCCACAAGAATCGACGTATCACCCAGAGTATCAATCATAGAGACAGGCAAACCACAAGAAGCAGGCAAAGCAGATAAAGCATCCATATCCCACACAGAGTCATGCCAGAAATCACACACTCGGGGATGGGCAGGACGACTCTCGGTCACGCGAAGCTCGGACAGGGGACGATCCCCATACGAAACATCATCCCAAAAATCCACCCGACCATCTCCGAGAGACCAACGAATAAAAGCATGCGCAGCAATACCAGAATGTAAAAGACGACGCTAGATACTACTATCATGCACAGAATAAGGAACACACAAAGGAGAAGCACCACTACAGTACTTCGCTCACAAATACCTGGACCAGAGGGAGTCCCGAGCCTGAAAGCGCCACCAGAGCTTGTAGCTAAAAGCCAACACAAGGTCCAAAAGACGTCTTATGCCAAGGCCACCCTCTTCTCTGGGCAAACAAATCTGCTTCCAACTGACCCAGTGCATCTTCCTCTACTCACCGATGGAGCCCCAGAAGAACCTAGCCATGATCTGCTCAAGCTCCTGAAGAACCACCCCATAAGGCTCCATAACCTGAAGGATGTGGAGGGGGATGGTCGAAAGCGTACTCCTGATCAACGCAAGACGTCCACCAAAAGTGAGATGTCGGTGGGACCAACTATGAATACGGTCGCTCATCCTCTGCCGGAGCCCTAAGAACATGGACGACTTCAGGTTCCCCTTATAAATGGGGACACCCAAGTACGTGAAAGGGAAGGAACCACGCTGAAAACCCCCCACCTACAAAATAGCACGGGCCCACATATCATGACGCTCACTGAGGAAGAAGCTGCTCTTCTCCACATTCACCTTCTGACCGGAAACCGCAGCATACTCCTCAAGGCAATCCATAAGTCTCCTCATCGCAGGTTTGCTCGCCTTAGTGAAGATAATAATATCATCAGCATAAGACAAGTACGAGATAGGAAAACCCTAGAGCCTCGTGTGGAACATCATGCTGTGCCGGGACAAGATCAGTCTGTCAAGAGACCGGGACAGATAGTCAGCCGCCAGAACAAACAACGACGGCGAAATAGGGTCACCCTGTCTGAGGCCTCTAGATGAAGGGAAGAATCCCGCAGGGGCTTCATTCACCAACACGGTGAACCAGCAGTGCTGCACGCATCTCTGAATAAAGCCCAACCACCTCGGCGGGAAACCCATCCGCTCGAGAACTCTTAGAAGAAAAGGGCACTGAACTCTGTCGTATGCCTTGGCCATGTCTAGCTTCAGCGCGACATTCGGGGCCCCCGACTTCTCCTGTAAGTCATGAATCAGCTCCTGAGCAAGAAGCACATTGTCGCTCAGCAACCGACCCTGAACAAAGCCATTCTGGTTCGGCGCAACCACAAGGGGAATGAGAGGCGCCAGACGAGAAGTCAAGATCTTGGAGATGATCTTGTTGGTGACATTACAAAGGCTGATAGGACGATAGTCAGCCCAAGTCACCGGAGCCGACTTCTTCGGGATCAAGACGATCGAAGTTGCCGTAAAGCTCCTCGGCATGGATGTGCCAGCAAAGAAATCCTCCACCGCAGCAATCACATCTGCACCAACAGTATCCCAACAACTCTGAAAGAAACGAGACGAGAAACCATCCGGCCCTTAAGTGCTGTCCCCACTGATACCAAAAACTGCCTCTCTGATCTCAGCAGCATCCGGCGTCCCACATAGAGCCTCCGAGTCACAGACATCGGCAGCTGCTGTAGGCAATCAAGGTCGGGATCCATCAGCTCGGGGGTATCCGATGTGAGGAGACGCTGAAAGTTTAAAGTTGCGGTATAGGGTTTAGTTAAAAGTTTAGGGTTTAGTTTGTGGTTTAAAGTTGCGGTATAGGGTTTAAGGTTTAGTATAGATTTTCTGGTTTAGTTTAAAGTTTTGGGTTTAGGATTTAGAGTTTAGTTTAGGGTTTAGTTTAAAGTTTAGGGTTTTTGATTTCGTTTAGGGTTTAAGGTTTTGAAGTTTAGGGTTTTTGGATTTAGTTTAGGGTTTTGGATTTAGTTTTGGGTTTAGGGTTATGATTTAAGTTTTATTTTATTTTATTTTATTTTTTTTAAACACCCCGGAGGGTGGGGAGTTAGGAAGACTCCCAACCTGTATATAACCACTCAAAGAGGAATGTCAATACAGGATGTTGAGCCCAAAAGTGACCCACCATCCAAATCATGAACAACAGAAAAAGAAAGGAGGAACAAAACCAAGGCCTAAACAGGCGGGCATCAAACAACAAAAGAGAAACTAAAATAAATACCAAAAACATAAGCATGAAGATCTATCTAAATCGGAATCTGAAGTTAGGATAACCATGCTGGTCCATCCTAAGTAAAGCCATAAGTTATGTCGGGGCAGTCAAGCGATCATAAATCATCAAGCCCGGGGTCTGGGTCCCCCTCCGGGCCAAGAAGTCCGCAGCTCGGTTCCCCTCTCTGTGAATGTGTGAGAAGAGAAAGTCAAGCTGCTGAAGAATGAGTCTAATCTTCGTCACAGTATGACGCAAGTGAGCTGCTCCAAATCTCCCTGAGGTAAAAAGCGAGAGAATAGCAGCAGCATCCATCTCTATCCACACGTGTCTGGAGAAGTCCCTAGCAAGTCTGAGCCCGTGAAGCAAAGCTAAAAGCTCCGCCTCAAAACTCGAACTAGCTGTCAGTGGCGTGCTGAACGCGGCAAGCAAGGCACCTCTGTGGTCACGAACCAAGCCTCCACCCGCCGCCGTCTGCATGCTCCTGTCAAACGATCCATTCGTATCCAGCTTCACCCACGGCGCCTCCGGCGGGTGCCAAAGTACCATGAGTGATCTGAGCACCCTCCTGACTGGCTCAGCAGCTGACATGAAATCAACTCTGGGGCGACAGCCTCTCCAGTCAGCCGAATGTAGCTTTCCGAAAGCGACCAGAACCCCTCAGCTGGTGAGTAACCTACCAAATAACGTGAGAAACATGGAAAGGAAATCCACGATGCTTGCAGCTGTTCCTCTCCGTCCAAATAAACCAAGATATGAGGCAAGGAATCAGAAAACTGATGTGCGTGCTCCGTGCTCGGGGAAACAAGTGTCTCCAGCGACCTAAACTACGTGCAATGTCGGTGCTCGTGTGCATGTGAGTGCGTGCAGCAGGGAACCATGAGGCAAAGTGAGCCCATATAGACCTCGCCGACTCACTAGACACAAAAACATGCATGAGTGACTCAACATGAGGAGACCGACAACACAAGCATCTGGAAGCCAAGGAGATAGAGCGAGACTGAACCACAACATCCACCGGGATCCTCCCCAACAACAACCTCCAAAGAAAAACAGACATATTCGGCACTAGACAAGAGTTTCAGATATCACCAAAAAGAGGACGGGTCGGAAGCCGCCGCCGAACGTGCTCCCAAGCAGAAGTCAGGGAGAAATCGCCATGTCTGGAAAGACTCCATCTCATGAAATCCTCACCACCCACAATAATCGGCGTAGCACCCAGAGTATCAATCACAGAGATATGCAAACCACAAGAAGCATACAAAGCAGATAAATTATCCATATCCCACACAGAGTCATGCCAGAAATCACACACTTGGGGATGAGCGGGACGACTCTCGGTCACGTAAAGCTCGGACAGGGGACGATCCCCATACCAAACATCATCCCAAAAATACACCCGACCATCTCCGAGAGACCACCGAATAAAAACATGCGCAGCAATACCAGAACGTAAAAGACGATGCCAGATACTACTATCATGCACAGAATAAGGAACACACAAAGGAGAAGCACCACGACAGTACTTCGCCCACAAATACCTGGACCAGAGGGAGTCCCGAGACTGAAAGCGCCACCAGAGCTTGTAGTTAAAAACCAACACAAGGTCCGAAAGATGTCGTATGCGAAGGCCACCCTCCTCTCTGGGCAAACAAATTTGCTTCCAACTGACCCAGTGCAACTTCCACTGCTCCCCTATGGAGCCCCAGAAGAACCTAGCCATGGTCTGCTCGAGCTCCTGAAGAAGCACCCCATAAGGCTTCATAACCTGAAGGATGTGGAGGGGGATGGTCGAAAGCGTAGTCCTGATCAACGCAAGGCGACCTCCAAAAGTGAGATGTCTGTGGGACCAGCTATGAATACGGTTGCTCATCCTCTGCCGGAGCCCCAAGAACATGGACGACTTCAGGTTCCCCTTATAAATGGGGACACCCAAGTACGTGAAAGGAAAGGAACCACTCTGAAATCCCCCCACCTGTAGAATACCATGGGCTCACATATCATGACGCTCGCTGAGAAAGAAGCTGCTCTTCTCCACATTCACCTTCTGACCGGACACCGCAGCATACTCCTCAAGGCAATCCATAAGCCTTCTCATAGCGGGTCGGCTCGCCTTGGTGAAGATGATGATATCATCAGCATAAGACAAGTGCAATATAGGAAAGCCCTGGTGCCGCGTGTGGATCATCATATTGTGCCAGGACAAGATCAGTCTGCCAAGAGACCGGGAAAGATAGTCAGCAGCCAGAACAAATAACGACGGTGAAATAGGGTCACCCTGTCTGAGGCCTCTAGAAGAAGGGAAGACGCCCGCAGGGGCGCCATTCACCAACACGGTGAACCAGCAGTGCTGCACGCATCTCTGAATAAAGCCCAACCACCGCGGTGGGAAACCCATCCGCTCGAGGACTCTTAGAAGAAAAGGCCACTGAACTCTGTCGTACGCTTTAGCCATGTCCAGCTTCAGCGCAATATTCGGTGCCCCCGACTTCTCCTGTAAGTCATGAATCAGCTCCTGAGCAAGAAGCACGTTGTCGCTCAGCAACCGACCCTTAACAAAGCCACTCTGATTCGGCGCAACCACAAGGGGAATGAGAGGCGCTAGCCGAGAAGTCAAGATCTTGGAGATGATCTTGTTGGTGACATTGCAAAGGCTTATTGGACGATAGTCTGCCCAAGTCACCGGAGCCGACTTCTTCGGGATCAAGATGATCAAAGTAGCCGTAAAGCTCTTCGGCATGGGCGTGCCAGCAAAGAAATCCTCCACCGCCGATATCACATCTGCACCAATAGTATCCCAACAGCTCTGAAAGAAAAGAGACGAGAAACCATCCGGCCCGGAAGTGCTGTCCCCAATGATACCAAAAACTGCCTCTCTGATCTCAGAAGCATCCGGCGTCCCACACAGAGCCTCCAAGTCCACTGACGGCGGCAGCTCTTGATATAGAGTCAGCTATGCCAAGGGAAAAATTTGCATTTGTTCCAGCACCAACACCTCCTAAGACACAACTCCAAAACTATAAAGGGAAGCGTAAATGGGAAGGTAATGAGAACAAACCATCTCAAAAGAAGACCTGGGATGGACCACCTCGTCCCCGAGACTCAGAGAAAGAAACCCCAACCACCCAGACAGGGAACTACGAGCAGAAGCTTTCTCCTTGTCCTAA
The DNA here is from genome assembly GCA_026898415.1 of Leonotis leonurus. Classification (NCBI taxonomy): domain Eukaryota; kingdom Viridiplantae; phylum Streptophyta; class Magnoliopsida; order Lamiales; family Lamiaceae; genus Leonotis; species Leonotis leonurus. The sequence continues at coordinate 15,875 of JAPKLX010001197.1, read as the reverse complement.
GTGCAACAGAAGGCACGGGGGTGTCTGCAAGGCTGGGAGTGATGGATGTTATGTGTGCGGACAACGGGGACATTTTGCAAACAACTGCCCTACCAAACAACAAGTGCAACTACTGAAAGATAGAGCACAGAGGTACCCAAAGGGGAGTCACGAAGACTAGGCAAGAAGAAGCCATGTGGGAGCTCGAAGAAAAGGGTGCGAGAGGAGTGCCCCGAGCTATTCAACAAGAATAGGCAAATTTCGGGACGAAATTTTTTGTTAGAAGGGTAGAATGTAATGCCCCACTCTTTTGTTAGAACTATCTCGTAGTAGATAATTCGTGACTAATAAAAATTTCACAAATATGAATTGGCAAATTGATAATGATAATTTCCTTATTTGCCTAAATCAAACGCATTTAAGTTTAAACTCTTTATAAATTAGAGTTTAGTATGAGGATTTAATATTTAACAATTAATAAATTAGTTAGAATTATTGTTAGATAAAATTTAATGTTGGCTATAGAAAAGTTAAAGCTTCAAGATAAATGTTAATGCTTGAGAAGTTAATTATACTTCAATTAGTTGATAATACCTTATAATTATTTGTATCTTAATTAATAAGATGATGAGAACAATAATACGTTATCTCGTTTTTATTAAGCATGATATATAAGAATAGATTATTTATTTATAAGTAAATAAATAATTAGTAACAAAATATATGTATGTGTATATATTATGTATGTGATAATGCAATTAGTGTATGAGGGAATAATTAAATAAAGTATAAGACAAGACATTATATAAATAAATACACTTATATATATACGTGTAAATATATATATTAAGAAGTATTAAATAAACAAAGAATGAAATTAGATAAAAACGTGTATTGATGGTACACGGCAATAATGAAAAAAATGGGAGAGAGGATGATGTCTTTTTCAATCCTACTTACAGCTTTGGGCAGTCCTTACTACAAGAATTAAATAAACAATTGAATTACATAAAGAAGGAACCCTTTACAGCAAAGAAGCAAGACTAGACTACTACTGCCACACCCTTTTCCTACCCTATGAATAAGAGATCTAAACAAAATCTATAGGGCAATCAGTAGATTTTATGTACAAGTCATATAAGAGAAGTGAAGCAGAAGCAACTGAGCACAAGGCTCAAGAAGAAGGGCAGGAGAACGATTGAAAGGAAGGGGAGGCAGAGCTGCTACCCACGCTCCTATCCCTACAAAACATAGAGTATGCAAGTGGATTAGGGAAGCACTACTACTACACACAAAATACTATACAAGAAAAACACCCTTAAGCAATGACCTGCAAGTCCAATAGATTAAGCAATGACCTGCAAG
>JAPKLX010001197.1:4201-14521 GCA_026898415.1 Leonotis leonurus | reverse complement strand
AGTCCAATAGATTAAGCAATGACCTGCAAGTCCAATAGATTAAGCAAGTGTAGAAGGTTAGTAAAGAATACAGATTCAGTCCTCTATATAAGGAGGAAAATACTAAGACTTAAACACACCAAATCTAACTCACACGAAGTGCTGCCAAATTGGAAACTTAAGGAAACGAGAGAGGAGAAGGGATAGCAAACAGAAAGGTAAACGGTTCTACCACCACATATACTTTCAGTAGCTACATTTTTTTTTAGTCATGAATGTAAGGTATACACTGTGGTATGTTAGCTAGGAATGTGAACTTAGGGTGCTTAGAAACTGTATTCCCCTCCAGGAATACTTCTCCGTTTGTATTTCAAGTATTAATGATATACTAGGCTCACCACCTCAATTAATCAAGCTAAAATCCATCAAAACTTAAAGAGAAGGGAGAAGTAGGACTTAGCTAATGTAGTGAAGATCAATACACGGATGCTTCAGCCCGAACAGCTCCGGACAGCTTCGCAAGCCCTCGAACAGATTCCGAACAGCTCTGGACAGCCCCGGCAGACCCGGACAGCTTCGAAACCGCCTCGAACGGTTCCGACAGACCTCGAATCACTCCGAACGGCTCCGGATGGCTTCGTACAGCCTCGAGCAGGTTCCGAAACACCCCGAACAACCTTGAACAACCTCGAATCCTCCCGGACAGCCTCAAACCAGTTCGAACAGCTTCGAGTCACCTTGAACGGACCTCGAACAGCCCTAAACTAACCCTGAACAAACCCGAAACAGCCCCGTATGTCCCAGGAACCAAGCTGCAAATATAGAACACTCTTCAGACTCATTATTTCGTAAAAATATTTGAAGAGGAAGAGAATTGTTAGATCATAACCATTCTACAACCAAAAAGAAAATAAAACAAGTAATGAAGATAATATAAAAGAGGGAGAGGAAGGAGTTTTACCTGGAGTACAGCTTCACCATCTTGGAAGGAGACGGGAGCGGGCGCCGAAGAATGACAGAGCTCCACCGGAATGCAAACCAAGCCACCCTTCCCAAACCAAAGCAATCCCTTCACAATATCCATAAACAGTGATTAGAACCAACATTCTATTTCAACAAATACATAGAAAGATTTTATTAGGAAATTAAGAAGGCAGAATGCTAGAATCCAAGAAAAGAAAAGAAAAAAACCATGAACCTGCACCACTATCTGATTCCAGTCGAAGAAAAGAGATTGTGTGAGAAGAAAAAAAAAGAAATAGAATTAGAAAGATAAGGGAGAGGAGTTACCTGGGGGGTGAAACAAGAACAGCAGCGTTGCGGCATGTCTGAGGCGGAGCGCGACGGCGGGAAAGCAGCTGGACTGAGGCAACGGCGGTGGAGGGCTGAATAAGGAAGAGAGAGCACAGCGACATGAAGAACGGAGGAAGAGAAGGCAGCAACAGTGCTGCGCGAGAGAGAGAGTCCAGCGAGAGAGAGAGGCCAGCGAGAGAGAGAGGCCAGTGAGAGAGAAGGGAGAGACAGCAAGAGAGTGGAGGTCACGCGCGAGCAGAATCGCGACACCGACGCTGTGGTGGTGGTTTCAGACGGAGGAGAGCCGAGAGAGAGAAGGAGAGAGTGGCGTTGAGGGCAGAGTGAATTGGGAGAGGGTGGAATTGAATTAGGTCTAGGTTAAGTCAATAGAAGGGTCTAGAATTGGACCCGGGTATTGGGCCGGGTATGGGCCGGATCCATGGGCCGAGTATTTAAATTTTGCTGGGCCAACTTGATTAATCTATGGATTGGGCTACTTAAATTCGGGTGGGCCTAAACTAATGAAACTGATGAGAATTTATTAAAAGGGGGTGTTGGGCCGAACTACCAATTACTGGGCCGAGTAATTAAATTCGTTGGGCTAGAAGACGGGCCCAAATTGAAGAATTTACTGGGCTTCACATTAAATAATTTGGGCCAAGTCTAATTAAGTAGATGATGGACTAAAATAATTAGTTACTGGGCTCAATTTAATAATTGGGATGGACTTAAGCAATTAACATATGGACTAATTTATTTAAAGATTTGGGCCACTTAATTAATCAAGTGGGCTATTAATAACTCTATTAGTTCAAGAATCCAATTAATTGGACTAAGTCCAAGAATTCATTTTTAAAGCTAAACTAGGAGATTTAATTTATTAATTAGCAATTAAACTCTAAACTAGAATTTAATTAATTAATTAGAACTTAATTGATTAAGTAGAATTTAATCACAAGAATTGATTAAATTATAAATCATGCTTATAGTAACAATTGAAATTTAATTAGCCTAATTAGAAATTTTTTATCTCAATTAAAGAATCGAGATATTAATCTAGAAATGTTTTTATTTATTAATTATTTGGGTATAGTGAATTTCCAAACCATAACATGATTTAGAAATCATTAAACGACACCTATAGAACCACAACTCCCGGACTCGTATAGTAGCCGAGTTAAGACTTGAGAACAACTCTTGAAATAATAAGGATGTCATTTCCTTTCAAAGTAGAAAAATAATATATATACCCAGATGAGTATCTCACCTCGTAAACTCGATTAAGGTTACGCTGGGAGGAAGTACTAAGCCAGAAGGTCGAATATAATTAGAAGAGGAAGCGAGCCAGGTAGGCTTTCTATCCTGTACATCAAGTGTAGGCTTTCTAACCTATACATCAAGTGTAGGCTTTCTTATACAAATTAAAATAAAATATGTGTGCTCATATGCATTTACGTTATTTATTTCGAAGAGATTTTGAATGGAAAATATGTTTCAAGTATTGTCTGCCATAAAATATTTATGATTTTCGTATGATACCTATCTGCTCAGTTAAGTTAAAAGAATCGAATTCGAGTCTTGGTGGGATGACTATCCTACTAAGACTAGTGTACACAAAGTAACTGTGAGTCATCGAGCGGGTTGGCCGGTTAAAGTGACCGTGAGTCATCGAGCGGGTTGGCCGGTCAAGGTGTTCGTGGAAGGTGACCACTTTCCCGACACAAAGAAGAAGAAGAAGTTACAGATATGGTAGATTACTAAAGAACTTAGATCGATCGAATTTTAAGATTTCAAAAAAGGATTTTAGTGAACATAGGTTCTTTGGAGACAAAATCCCTATGTTTCACTTACAATGGCATGACAATTATATTTGTATGTGTGCGATTTGGCATGTGTTTACTGAGTACAATTTGTACTCAGCCCTACATATATTTATAAATGTGCAGGTTGAGCGATGGTGAAGGAGGAGTGCTACGTTCGAGCTTTTTGTCGATCTCTTATTAGTTGACTCTTGGGGGGGGGTTCTACGTGTCTTCACACATGTAGAGCTTTTAGCGATCTAAGTAACTTTCCGCTGCTAGTATGAGATTGTTATGTAATAAACCTAAAACTCGAGTTTCTTTCATGATATGTTGCATGTATTGAGCATAAGACTCAAATCATTTTCTTGCAAATCATGTACAATGAATTATTCGCCCAGTTATGAGATTGTTGTCCAGTTTCTTCCTTGTTCCAGTGACACATTTCTATCCCGAATTCTTCAATCCCTTCCAAAGTCACGGTTTTCCCGACTTCGCCATCCATAGCGGAGTGCGGGCGTGACAGTATAGACCTGCTCACCATCACGGATAGAGTGTATCCGGGACCGAACTCTCTTCTGTCTCACACAGCCTTGAAAGAACTTAGGTTTTAGGGTTTAGTTTAGAATTTAAGATTTTAGAGTTTATGGTTAAGGTATAGGGTTTCTGTTGGATTTGGGATTTAGGGTTTAAGGTTTATTTTATGATTTAGGTTCAGTTTAAGGTTTAGTTTAAAGTTTAGGGTTTAGGATTTAGTTTAGGGTTTACAGTTTATCTTTTAGGGCTATAGTTTAGGGTTTAGTTTTTGAATTAGAGTTTAATTAAAGGTTTAGGGTTTAGGGTTATGATTTAAGGTCTAGTTTAGGGTTTTGGGTTTAGTTAAGGATTTAAAATATAGGGTTTAAAGTTTTGTTTAGGATTTAGGGTTTACTTTAGGATTTAGGATTTAGGTTTAGGTTTTAAAATTTATGGTTTAGAGTTTAGGGTATATGATATAGTTTAAGGTTAAGGGTTTACGTTTTGTTTGGGGTTTAGGGTTTAGGATTTAGTATAGAATTTTAAATTTAACGTTTAGGGTTTTGTTTAGGATTTAGGGTTATGATTAGAGGTTTAGGATTTATAATTTAGGGTTTAGAGTTTTGGTGTAGTATTTAGTTTAAGTTTTAGGATTTAGTGTTTAGTTTAAGGTATAAGGTTTAGTTTGTGGTTTAGAGTTCTGGTATAAGGTTTAGGGTTTAGTTTAGGTTTTCGTGTTTAGTTTAAGGTTTAAGGTTTAGAATTTAGGGTTTAGGGTTTAATTAAAGGTTTAGGGTTTAGGTTATGTGTTTAGTGTTAAGTTTAGGTTTTATGGTTTAATATTTTGGGTTTAGGGTTTTGTATTTAGGGTTCAGGGTTTAGAATTTTGGATTTAGAGTTGTGGTTTAGGTTTTCATGTTTAGTTTAAGTTTTTGGATTAAGGGTTTAGTTCAGTGTTTAGGCTTTAACATTTAGGTTTTAGCTTTTGGTTTAAAGTTTAATTAAAGGTTTAAGGTTATTATTTAAGGTTTAGTTTAGAATTTTTGGTTTAGTTTGGAGTTAAAGATTTAGGGTTTAGTTTAGGATTAAAGGTTAAGGGTTTAGGGTTTATGATTTATGTTTAAGGTTTAGGATCGGGTTTAGGTTTAGTTTAAGGTTTTATGGTTTAGTTTAGGGTTTAAGTTTTGTTAATGGTTTAGGGTTATTGTTTATGCTTTAGGGTATAAGGTTTTTGATTTAGTTTAGATTCAGGGTTTAGGTTATACTTTAAGGTTGTGACTATGGTTTAGGATTTTGGGTTTAGAATTAATAGTTTTTGGTTTACGGTATATGCTATAGTTTGAGGTTAATGATTTTGGTTTAGTTAAGGGTTTAAGATTTAGTTATGGGTTTACGGTATAATTTAGTATTTAAGACTTAAGGTTTATAGTTTTTGTTTAAGGTGTCGTGTTTAGTGTTGGGAACCCTAGTATATTTTTGGTTTTGATGATGATCCTTTGAAAACACACTTAGCTTTTTAGTATTAAATTGTTCTACGTGTAAAGCATATCACTACATTTAAAGTGAATTCTGTTAAAGAACAGATTAGGAGATGACCTAACATGTAAAGGGGTTATTCCTATAGAAGTCATTTCTATAAATAGTATAGGATGAAGACCAAGATTTCAAGCCAAGAAGGAATCGATCCGCTGTAACAGACAGCAACCAGATCGATGACCAGATCGATAGTTACAGCGATGCACCAGATCGATAAAGTCATCAAACCACCAGATGACATCATTCTACACATCATACTATCTTGCCACGTCAAAAATGAAGTCCATCCAACAGGGATTAGAAAGAGGATCTTCATTTGACACAAAGAAGGAAAGAAGACGTTAGCAATCTGCTTTCCATAACTTGAAGATTAAGTCAACGTTCTCTACATGGCAAGAACAGATATGATGACTATAATTGATTGGCAATCTACAATCAATCTCATACCAATCAACAAACGGCTAGAATTTTAAAATTCAATGCCTATATATATTTGGAGCTACGGTCTGGAGAAAGTGAGATAACGCACGCGAGCTAAACTATCAACTTACTCTCAAGCTTCCTACCTTGATCCAGATTAAGAGCTTCAAAAGAATTGTGATTCTACATCACACCAATCAACCTCGATTCAAGTCTGTCTTATCGAGAGAAAGGAGATCACCCTGCTAGCTAGTAGATTTCTAGTGGTAACGTAGAGGTAATCTGTTGTAAAGGGACACGATCCTTATTTCGTGCATAAGTATCTTTCTAGCATTGATTGATACTTGTGACTCGTTCTCCACGAGTATAAATAAGCAGAGTATCCTAGTAGTGGATAATCTGGTCTAGATTTGACCAGATCATGGACGTAGGGTTTTCCCGAACCACGTTAAACAAATGTGTTCTTTACATTCCTGGATATTTACTTTTATTATTCTAATCTTCTGCACTATCATACATATCTGCATCTCAATCAATCTGCTTAACAATCTGAATAATTCCTAAGGTTTTCTAAATAAGAGCACTCATTAAATCCACCATCTTTCCGCACACACAATACTTTGAAAATAATAAGATCACTCTTATTATTAGCTAAGTATTTACAATAAGAGAGCAATCTGTTTGGACTAAACTGGTATAGATCTGTGTATCAATCTGCTTAGTCATCTACCAAGCAATTTCTTATACATAATAGCTTGAACTCTCTGATATTTTGTCAAGTAAACTGAAAAGTTTGTATTTGGTGTATTCCCCCCCCCCCCCAATACACCAAACCTTGCTCTTTCGGGTCCAATATGTGTTATCAGAGCAGTGGTTCAAACGACAATTATTTCTGTTTCACAGGGATAAAACCTACGTGGTCAACTTGAATAGATATAGGAAAACCTATTTTCATTCACGAGCATACTATCTGCTATTGAATCATCTGTTGTCAGAGCTTGCGAAGAATTCTCAATTCGAGGGTATAGAGAATGGAGTTTTAGAATCAAGATGGCACTCAAAGCCCATCACTATCTGATGTGGAAAGTCATTGAAGAAGGGCCACTACATATCACTGAAGAAGTGACAGTAATCAATGCAACCGGGGTAACTACACAGATAGTTCCCAAAGATCCAAGAAAATACACTACAGAAGAACGACGCGAAGCCAATCTGGATGACTTTGCTAAAGGAATTATATCTAGCACAGTCAAAGGGGTACATCTAGCTAAAATCCAAGATCTGGATACTGCCAAAGAGATGTGGGAAGCCCTAAGAGACTTGTGTCTAGGATCTGAAGTTATGATTGAGAACAAGCTGTCTCTAGCCTGCAACAAGTATGATGAATTCAAGATGAAACCAGGAGAGAAAATAGAACAAATGAAAATGAGATTCACTGGAATTCTCCTTGAGATATCTGCGTTCAATAAGAACAAGTATACTCAAAGAGAAAAGAATATGAAAGTACTCAGAGCACTTCCACCAAGCTGGGAGATCTATGCTGCAATGCAACCTCTTCGTGCAGATTTCAATGAACTGTCTACTGAAGCATTATTTGATCACCTTGAAGGTCATGAGTGTGACATTCAAAGAATTCGAGGACCAGATCATCTGTCCAAAAAGGCAGAAAACAGCTCGAAGAAGGATAAAGAGATAGCCTTCAAAGCGAAGAGCAAACCAGATGAACCTTCTGAATCTTCTCTACCAGATGAAGAGAAGGGATATGACAAACTACTGAAGGAGTTTTCAATGATCGCCAAGCGTATGGATAAAATGGAGATCAGATCGAAGAAATACAGGCGCTTCTACAAAGACAACAAAAACAGATTCTACAAAAAGCGTGACAATGATCAATCTGATAACAAGGAAGAATCAAAACAACAGACTGGTAAAATCTATAAAACATCTAACTCTACAGATTACACCTGCTTTGGTTGTGGCAGAACATGTCACTTCAAATCAGACTGTCCTGATCTTTCCAAAAGCCAAAGAGAAGAGTTGAGAGCAAAGAGAGATCAAAAACTCAAACATGATCGAAAAGCCATGTTAGCAGAACAAGAATCAAGCAGCTCGAGTCATTTCTCAGATAGCTCATCAGAAAATGATGAAGCCTTCTTTGCTAATGATGAAGAAGGTTGGGATGAATGCTATGTTGGACTAGACAACGGTCTGGACGAAGTAGAGGTAAATTCATGTTATTCCAATTCCTCAAATGATATCAATCTGGAACAGGATAATGAAGATCAAACTGACTACTCTTGGGAAGAAGTAAATGAGATGTTCAAAAGCTATTCGAGCATCAAGAGATTGTTTAGAGAAGTTGTAGAAGAGAATGATAGATTGAAGAAATCAGAGGAGATACTGAGCACAGCCAACAGACAATTCGTTGCCCAAAGAGCTGATCTGGAAGAACAGATCAAAGGAAAAGACAGTGAGATTCACTCTCTAAACTCCAAGGTCAAAGATCTTATTACAAGAAACAACATTGCTGAAGAGAGAATAAAGAAAGGGAAAGAAATGATTTACAAGAGTGATGAACGTGTCAAGTTGCTAATCAATCTGCAACAACAGGGCACATCTGGATTGGGATATCCAAGTCACTCAGAAAAATGTTCTAGTACCATAAACTATATACCAGAAAGGAAGCAAATACCAGATAAAGTGAAAGACTTGAAAAACAAGAAAAGTCTTCCTCAAAAGATGATGGTGAAACAGACTGGAAACAGACAATACCGTCAAACAAAGGGACAACCTGCCTATTACACTAAATCAGATCATACTCATAATAAGAATGTCAACAGGACAGTACCCAACAAGAATGTCAACCAGACATTACCCAACAAGAATGTCAACAGGACAGCACTGAAGAATGATGGAATAGAGAGATATCATCCATCTATATTTCATTCCTTGTCTAAAGTTGATAATGATGGGAACATTATTACCTGTTATATTTCTGTTCCTAACCCTAAAATATTCTGGATTCAAAAGGGAATATTTGCTAATAACCAAGCACCCAAACGATGAAGGGTAGCTAAGCTTTATTAAATGCAGGATCAGAAGACTGCAAGAAGGAACAAGATAGCAAGAGGAGCAATCTGGATAATAGATAGTGGCTGTTCAAAGCACATGACATGTGACAAGAACCTACTATCAGATTACGTTGAAAAACCAGGCCCACAGGTCACCTTTGGATGTAACTCAAAAGGATACACCAGAGGATATGGAAATATAATAGTTGGCAAGACCACCATCACAAATGTTTCGTATGTTGAGGGTCTTAGTCACAATTTATTTTCTGTAAGTCAATTCTGTGCAAACGGTAATCAGATTGTTTTTGATACTAACAACTGTTTTGTGAAGAACAAGGAAGGAGATGAGATACTCCTTACCAGAAAATTGCAGGATAGACTATATATTGTCTAGTGGACAAATCAGATCGAGACCTGCTTAGTCACCAAAACTGTATCAGAAACAAGCTGGTTATGGCACAAGAGATTAAGTCATCTAAACTTCAAGTCAATCAACAAGATTGCCAAACAGAAGTTAGTGGTTGGACTACCAGATCAAGTATATGATAAAGATCATATATGTGATGCCTGCCAAGCTGGAAAACAGACCAGATCATCCTTTTCAAGTAAAACAGCTCACTCAACATCAAGAATAATAGAGCTTTTACATTTAGATCTGTTTGGTCCAGTCAAGCCTCTAAGCATAAATGGGAGAAAATATACCTTAGTAATCATATATGATTACTCAAGATTCACTTGGGTCATCTTTTTGTTAAAGAAGAAAGAGACTCTAGACAAACTCCCTGACTTTCTACACAAGATAACCAAACAGAAGGAGATGAGTATAACCTCTATCAGAACAGATCGAGGAACATAATTTCTCAACCAAAAGATTGAAGCATACTGCAATAAGATGGGGATCACTCATCAAATATCTGCTGCTCGAACTCCTCAACAGAATGGAGTTGTTGAAAGGAGAAACAGATCACTAAAAGAAGCAGCTCGCACAATGCTTAATGCAACCAATCTACCAAAGAAGTTCTGGGCAGAAGCCATATACACAGCCTGCTATACTCAAAACAGATCATCCATCACAATAAGACATGGAAAAACACCATATGAGATTTGGAATAGCAGAAAGCCTAAGATTTCTTACTTTCGAACTTTTGGTTGTTTGTGTTACACACACAATAATGGGAAATCTCAATTGAAAACTTTTGATAGCAAAACTGAACCCTGGAATATTCTTAGGATATTCTGATGTTAGTAAAGCATATCGAGTCTACAATAAGAACTTTTATATTGTGGAGGTAACACCTCATGTTGTTTTTGATGAGTCTATTGTTGAGTACAGGTCACTAGATGAAAAACAAACAGAAAACCAGATGACTACAAGAAGGATGAATGAACTACTTCTTGAAGATATCCTTATCTGGAATTCAAAAAGTGATGATGAAGAGATCAACACTTTACCTTTTGCTGAAGAAGTCATACAGCAAGGGGGAACAACACAGCACAATCTGTATGAAAATAGATCATCAAGCAATGAAACAGTCATTACAGAAGATAATCAATCTGAAAATCCAAATCCAGAAGAAAACCCTAATGGGAATCCATTCCAATCATCTTCTACATCTGTCACGCCCGCCCTCCGCTATGGAAAGCGAAGTCGGGGGAAACCGTGACTTGGGAAGGGATTAAAGAAACCGGTATAGAGGTGGGGCAAT
>JAPKLX010000958.1:11427-30939 GCA_026898415.1 Leonotis leonurus | reverse complement strand
CTCCAGCTTTCTGTTCCAGCCTTCTGCTTGAGACTTGCTGGTTTTAGCATCTGTTCAAGACATCTTCTATCGTTCTGTTTGAAACAGTTTCGACTATCTGTTATGCTGAAACCAAATAGAAGGTACAGAACATGTATTATATCAAGTGTGTTTTGAAAAACCATCATCAAAACTAAGAAATGTTATGGGGTTCCCAACAGAATTCTACTGCATCTTCCCAGACTTTCTGGGTGAAGAATCGCTCAATCATCAAACTTATCTTGGTGGAATGGCGAAGATTTCTTCGAACTTCCACTGAAGTTCCTCTGCCCTTGCTATCCTTTGAGTAAGTTACCATTTTTGCTTCTTTAGCCATTAGCTCAAAGAGGATTCTGCTCCAGTTGACTCGAAGGTTGAGAACAACCGCTGTGAGAATTCTGAATTTCTCAGGTGTGACTTGATCATAAGTGCCACTGTGGTTGAGAAAGATCCTCTGAACTACTTCTAAGAGTAGCTTGAACCCTGGTTGGAGTAGGGATCGTTGGAACATCCGTCCAGTATAAGAGATGGGTATCACCATCATGATCTCAACAGCTTCTTGTAATTGCTTCATTGTGATATCTTCCAAAGCTAGACCTTCATCTTTCAGTCTGTAAGTTTGATTGATCATTTCAATCACATTATACGGTGTCTTGCTTGTTCTGTCACCAATTGGCATCAGTACATTGGCTTCAAAGCCATGCTTGTCATTCTGCCATGTCAGATAGAAGGTAGCCACTTGCTTTGCCAGGAACATATTTGGATGAGAAGTTACAATATTGCAGAAGCCTATTCTCACAAGAATAAAACACATGCATATGTATATACATCAGTTTAAAGGAACAATATGAGCATCTAGCGTAAACAGAGTCGTATGAACAGATAGGTGGAACAAATTAAGAATAGTTCATAAGCAAGTAATATTTCAAGCATACTGCAGAAATGGTAAAACACAATAAGTTTAAAAACCTTTGCAGCGTTTGACCATTGCAAAGATTTCTTCAAGTTTTCAAAATCCGTGAGTGTCAAGAGCTGCATACGGTTCAGGTGAAAGAAATCGCTGAACCTCAGCAACGTGTTGAAGAAAGAGTGAAGTTTGAGGTGCCATAGTCAAACGCAAAGATGTTTTTGAGAAGAGATTTGCAGAAGGTTTGGAAGAATCTTAAGTGCTTAGAAATTTTGAGAAGTGCTCAGTGCGATAAAGTGAAGGTGAGCAGTTCAGAGAAGATAACGCATATATATAACAAAAGATAATAAAAGATAATAAAACTGTAAGTAATTCGAAGAGTTAAAAAAAATCTTCTCCCTTTTTAGATTTTCCCGCTTCTATGATTTGTTTTGCCGCCTTTCCTTGCGTGAGATGTACGCTCGAGATCCTAGGGTTTATATGCGAGCGTGTGAGTATCTCTTACTTTTGGCAACTTTCCTTTTCCTGTTTCTTGCAGGGATTTCCTCGATTCCAGTTCCCAAGGTTGTGCTAATCATGGCGAAAAATAGAAGATTTAGTAAATCTAGGGAAAAAAAATCTTTTACAGTCCTGTAACCTAGGAGATTGACGTCTTTTATCTTGACGCTTCAATTTCCTTAAAAGTTCCCCCTTGACTTAGCATTTAAGAAATAATTTTCACATGGCTTTTTCGTCAATTTATTGAGAAAATTATGCCACGTGTATTTTATTTCAACTGAGCTTTCTGTCATTCTTGTAATTATCTTTATGGTAGCTTTCTGGTAGTAGCTATCTGGTAGCCTTCTGGTCATGGCTATCTGGTAGCCTTCTGGTAATCTTCATCTAGACTGAGTAGTCCAAGTTTTCCACACAGCATCTTGAATCTTTCTTCTGGTAAAGCTTTAGTTAATATATCAGCACGTTGGATGTCTGTATGAATCTTCTCAATCTTGATATGCTTTCTCTCTACATGATCTCTAATAAAATGATGTCTCACATCGACATGTTTGCATCTTGTGTGGAGTACTGGATTCTGTGTTATAGCTATAGCACTTGAGCTGTCACAGAATATAGGTATCTCCTTTACATCAATCTCATAATCTCTTAGTTGCTGTTTCAACCATAGTATCTGTGCACAACAGCTTCCAGCAGCCATATATTCTGCTTCTGTGGTTGATGTAGCAACAGATGTCTGTTTCTTTGAAAACCAAGATATCAACTTGTTTCCAAGGAATTGGCACTTCCAGAGGTAGACTTTCTGTCCAGTTTGCATCCTGCATAATCTGAATCAGAATAGCCTGTAAGCTCAAGGTTATCATCTTGTGGATACCAGAGACCAATGTTAGCTGTTCCCTTGAGATATCTAAGTATATTTTTTGGCAGCTTCCATATGTGATTCTTTAGGATTGGCTTGATATCTGGCGCAAACTCCAACTGCATATGTGATATCTAGACGACTTGCAGTAAGATATAACAGAGAGCCAATAATTCCTCTGTATTGTGTGATGTTTGCTGGTTTTCCTTCTGGGTCTGGATCTATCTTTCCATTTGATTGCATTGGAATTTTAACTGTTCTGCTGTCTTTCATTCCAAACTTGACTAGCAGATCATTGATGTATTTTGCTTGATTAACAAAGATACCATCTGGTAGTTGTTTTACCTGCAATCCTAAAAAGAAATTCATCTCACCCATCATGGACATTTGGTATTTGTTCTTCATTAGTTCTGCAAATTTGTCACACAGATAGGGAGATTGTGATCCAAAGATTATGTCATCGACATATATCTGGACCAGCAGAATATGTTCTTTGACTTTGATGACAAACAGTGTCTTGTCAACAGAACCTCTTCTGAAGCCTGATTCCAGTAGGAATGTTGATAATGTTTCATACCACGCTCTGGGTGCCTGTTTCAACCCATAGACAGCTTTGGCTAGTCTATATACTCTCTGGTCAGGATTTTCTTCTTCAAAACCAGGTGGTTGCTCAACATATACTTCTTCTTCAAGTATGCCATTGAGGAATGCACTTTTGACATCCATCTGGTATACTTTGAATCTCTTGTATGCAGCATATGCTAAAAATAGCCTAATTGCTTCCAATCTGGCCACTGGTGCAAAGGTCTCATGAAAGTCGATACCTTCTTGTTGATTATATCCCTTTGCAACTAGTCTAGCCTTGTTTCTGACGACTTCTCCATTCTCATCTCGTTTGTTTTTGAATACCCACTTTACACCTATCACCCCTTGATGTTTTGGTCTGTCTACCATATACCAGACTTGGTTTCTCTTGAACTCATTGAGTTCTTCTTGCATAGCTATGACCCAGTCTGCATCTCTAAGTGCTTCATAAGTGTCAGAGGGTTCAACACGTGATAGATAGCAACTGAGAAGTGCACTCTCTCCATGCATTCTTCTAGTTCTCACTCTATCTGTTGGGTTCCCAACAATCTGTTAAGAAGGATGATTTTCTTGAATCCATTTCCTTCTGCTAGATATCTCCTCTTCTGATATCTCTGGTTCTGGTTCACTTGCTGGGTCCTCAAATTCTGGATGAGAAGTTTGGAAAGGATTTTCAGTTTCTGGTTCTTCTTGATCATTATTCCAACCATTTGAATCTCTTGATTCTTCGGGTTGATCTAGTTCTGGTTCATTAGAGTTGTCTCCTCCTTCAAGCTGATTGTCTTCTGGTGTAGTTAAGGTTGTCTGTTCTGTTCCCCCTTGCTGCAAGCTTACTGTTTCAGCACTGTTGGGAACTTCAACTTCATTCTCTTCTGATGTATTCCAGATTAGGATATCTTCTAACAGAATCCCTTTTTCTTTCTGGTTCTTGTTCTGTTCTTGTGTTTGATCAACATCTAGGTCTCTATCACTAATAACAGATTCATCAAAAACAATATGAGGTATTACTTCCACAATGTGAGTCCTCTGGTTGAAAACCCTATAAGCTTTGCTAACATCAGAATATCCTAAGAATATCCCTGGATCAGCTTTGCTATCAAAGGTTTTCAACTGAGATTTCCCATTATTGTGAATGTAACACAGACAACCAAAAGAACGAAAATAATGAATCCTGGGTTTTCTGTTGTTCCATATCTCGTAGGGTGTTTTCCCATGTCTGATGGTAACATTTGATCTGTTCTGTGTATAGCATGCTGTATAGATGGCTTCTGCCCAAAATTTCTTTGGTAATCTGGTTGCATTGAGCATTGTGCGAGCTGCTTCC
Organism: Leonotis leonurus; assembly: GCA_026898415.1. Taxonomy (NCBI): domain Eukaryota; kingdom Viridiplantae; phylum Streptophyta; class Magnoliopsida; order Lamiales; family Lamiaceae; genus Leonotis; species Leonotis leonurus. The sequence goes on along the minus strand of JAPKLX010000958.1, from coordinate 26,751 downwards.
TTTAACGATCTGTTTCTTCTTTCAACTACCCCATTCTGTTGAGGTGTTCTGGCTGCAGATGTCTGATGTGTAATACCCATCTGGTTGCAGTAATCCTCAACTTTCTGGTTTAGGAACTCTGTTCCACGATCTGTTCTGATAGTGGTAACAGAAACTTCCTTTTTCTTGGTAATTTTGTTGAGAAAGTTTGGCAGCTTCTCCAGAGTTTCTTTCTTCTTATGCAAGAATATTACCCAAGTAAATCTTGAATAATCATCAATGATGACTAGAGTATATTTCCTACCATTTACACTTAATGGTTTAACGGGACCAAATAAGTCTAAATGTAGTAACTCTAGTATTCTGGTTGAGCTCTGGGCAGATTTTCTTGAAAAAGATGTTCTGGTTTGCTTTCCAGCTTGACATGCTTCACAGATGTGATTCTTGTCATATATTTGGTCTGGTAGGCCTTCAACTAGTTTTTCTCGTGCAATCTTATTGATTGACTTGAAATTGAGATGACTTAATCGTTTATGCCACAGCCAACTAGTTTCTGATACTGTCTTAGAGACTAGACAGGTCTCTATCTGGTTGTCCCATTGCACAATATATAATCTGTCTTGCAATTTCCTGGTAAGGAGTATCTCATCTTCTTCCTTGTTCTTAATCAAACAGTTGTTAGCATTGAAAACAATCTGATTACCATTGGTGCAGAACTGACTTACAGAAAATAGATTGTGGCTGAGACCTTCAACATATGAAACATTTGAGATAGTGGTCTTGCCAACTTTTATGTTTCCATATCCTCTGGTATATCCTTTTGAATTACATCCAAAAGTGACATGAGGTCCTGGTTTCTCTATGTAGTCTGATAGTAGGTTTTTGTCACATGTCATGTGTTTTGAACAGCCACTATCAATTATCCAGATTGATCCTTTTGCAATCTTGCTTCTTCTTGCAGCCTTCTGGTCCTGCAATTAAATAGATTTAGCTACCCTTTATTGTCTGGGTGCTTGGTTATTAGCAAAGATCCCTTTTTGAATCCAGAATAGCTTTAAATTTGGAACAGTAATGTAGCTGGTGATGATATTCCCATTCTCATCAACAATGGACTTCGAGTGAAGAACAGATGGATGGTATCTCTCTGATCCTTTGCTTTCTGCTTTCTTCTGTGATGTCCTGTTGACTTTATTTTTGGGCTGTTGTTTAGATTCAGTGTAGTTAGCAGGATGTCCTTTGATTTGATGATATTGTCTGTTACCAGCTTGTTTAACCATCATCTTCTGGGGAAGATCTTTCTTATTTTTCAAGTTTATTACTTGATCTGGTATCTGTCTTCTTTCTGGTACGAATTTCATTGGACCTGCTGCTTTTTCTGTGTGACCTGGATATCCTAATCCAGAAGTGCCTTTCTGTTGTATGTTGATGAGCAGTTTGGCACGTTCATCACTTCTGTAGATCATATCTCTGCCTTTCTTTATCTTTTCTTCAGCAATGTTGTTCCTATTTATAAGATCTTTGACTTTTGAGTTCAAGGAATGAATCTCACTGTCTTTGCTCTTGATCTGTTCTTCCAGAATATTGATGTTAGCAACAAATTTAGTGTTTGCTTTACTCAATATCTCTTCAGTTTTCTTCAATCTGTCATTTTCTTCAACAACTTCTTTGAAAAGTCTCTTGATACTTGAGTAGCTCTTGAACATTTCATTAACTTCATTCCATGAATATTCATCTTGGTCTTCTATTTCCTGATTCAGGTCGATATCATTTGATGAATTAGAGTTGCAAGAGTTTACCTCTACATCATCTAGACCGTTGTCTAGTCCTGCATAGCATTCATCCCAGTCTTCTTCTTCTTTGGCAAAGAATGCTTCATCATCTTCTGTTGAACTATCAGATAGATGGTTTGAGCTGGAATCATTTTCTTCTTCTTCTGCTATCATGGCTTTACGTTGAGCTTTTAGCTTTCTGTCCCTTTTAGCTCGTAGTTCTTCTCTCTGGCTTTTGGATAGATCAGGACAGTCTGTTTTGAAGTGACCTGTTCTTCCACAGCCATAGCAGGTATAGTCAGTAGGATTAGTGATTTTACCATTACCTCTACTTTCTGTTTTGTCATCAGATCGTTCTGCTTCTTTATTCTTCTGGTATCTACTTTTGTTATCTTTGTAGAACCTTCGATACTTTCTTGATCTGACCTCCATCTTGTCCATTCTCTTAGCAATCAGTGAGAATTCTTTCAGTAACTTATCATATCCTCCTTCTTCTGATGCAGTAGATGATGTTGATTCATCTGTTTTGCACTTCGCTTTGAAGGCAGTCTCTTTCTCCTTCTTAGTGCTAGTTTCACTCTTCTTGCTGGAGGAGTGATCTGGTCCATGTATCCTTCTGATATCACATTCATGGACAGCCAGATGATCAAATAGTGCTTGTACAGACAGATCATTGAAATCAGCACGTAGAGGTTGCATAGCTGAATAGATTTCCCAACTTGGTGGTAAGGCTCTAAGAATCTTGAGATTCTTCTCTCTCTGTGTATACTTATTCTTCTTGAAGGCAGACACTTCAAGTAATACTTCAGTGAACCTGTTCTTCATTTGTTCAATAGTTTCTCCAGGCTTCATTTTGAATTCATCGAACTTATTACATGCTAGGGATAGCTTGTTCTCGATCATAGCTTCAGATCCTAGGCTGAGATCTCTTAGTGCTTCCCACATTTCTTTGGCTGTATCAAGATCTTGGATCTTGGCCAGATGAACTCCTTTCACAGTACTGGAGATAACTCCTTTAGCAAAATCATCAAGATTTGCTTCTCTTCTTTCTTCAGAAGTATATTTTCTGGGGTCTTTCAGTACAGTTTCCTTGACTGCTCCTGTCTCAGTGATACGAGTGGTTTCTTCTGTAATAGCCAAAGGTCCTTCTTCTATCACCTTCCACATCAGGCAGTGATGAGCTTTGAGGCACATCTTGATTCTGAAGCTCCATTCTCTGTAACCTTGGATGGAGAATTCTTCGCATGCCCTGATAACAGATGATTCCATAACAGATAATATGCAGATGATGAAAAGATTTTCTAGATCTATTCAAGTTGACCACGCAGGTATTAACCTTGTGAAACAAAACAATGGTCAGTTTAAACCACGGCTCTGATACCACTTGTTGGTCCCGAAAGAGCAAGGTTTGGTGTATGGGGGGGGGAATACACCAAATGCAAACTTTTTCAGTTTACTTGACTATTTCAAACAGAGGGATGTGAGCTTTCTTAAATACAGATTGCTCAAGTTGATAGAACAAAGTGATTATCTAATCGTTTAGGTTCTATCCAAATAAGATCTCTCAAGTGAGATATACAAGGCAGAAAGTAAGCGTGAACTTAATTTCCAGCAATGTATTGTGTGCGGAATAATGGTGGACTTAGTCGGTGCTCTTGTTAAGAAAATCTTTTGAAAACTTAATCGAGTATTTAGAGGTTGATTAAGAATGCAGATTTGAATGAGTATAATAGATGCAGAATAAAAACAACTGAATATAAACTGCAGAATTTAAATGGCACAGTTATTTTTACGTGGTTCAGGAAACCCCCTACGTCCACGGTCTAATCCAAACTGGATTAGATATCCACTACTAGGATACTCTTCTTATTTATACTCGCTGAGAACGAGCCACAAGTTCCAATTACAAACCTTATTGAAACTTATGCACGAATAAGGGTCGTGTCCCTTTACAACTTACAGAAAACTACTGTAAACAGGTTATCTTCACGTTAATCCACTAGAAAACTACTAGCTAGTAAAGATCTCATTCTTCTCTCGATAAGACAGACTTGAATCGAGGTGTGATTGCGATCACGAACGGTTTGAAGCTTTTGTCTGATTTGGAGATAAAATGCTTGAGAATATTTCTGCAGTATAGCGCTTTCGTATATACTTCAGACTTTGAAACTTCAAACATATATAGGCTCTGAATTTGAAATTCTAGCCGTTTGTTGATTGACGTTGTTTGATTTGTGGATTGTCAATCAATTATATCTCTTCTTTCCTTGTAGAGTTTGTTGATTGAATCTTCTATGATTGGTAAGCAGATCATCTATGATTGCTTTCCTTCTCCATGTCAATCAGTGATTCAATTTCCAAATCTTAAATGGAAAGTCTTTAATGCTTCATCGACAGGTTTGGTTCTGCTCTTTCTCGTTTGCTTTTAACCTTCTGGTTGTGTCCTCTCTGGTCTATTGTCTTTCTGGTTGAATATTGACTTAGACACTTTCTGGTTGAGGTACTTTCTGGTAGAGCATATGTTAACCACTTTCTGGTTGAAGCATCTTCCATCTTTCTGGCTGAAGCTTCTCTGGTTCAACTTTCTGTTAAAGTTGACTAGCTTCATTTTCTGATTGAGACTCTCTGGTTTAGCATTCTGTCTTTGAGACTTGCTGGTTTTGAGATTCTCTGGTTTAGCCTTCTGTCAAAGACTTGCTGGTTTGAGATTCTCTGGTTTAGCCTTCTGTCAAAGACTTGTTGGCTTGAGATTCTCTGGTTTCGCTTTCTGTCAAAGACTTGCTGGTTCAGCTTTCTGTTAAAGACTTGCTGGTTCAGCTTTCTGTTAAAGACTTGCTGGTTCAGCTTTCTTTTAAAGATTTGCTGGTACAGCTTTCTGTTACAGACTTGCTGGTTCAGCTTTCTGTTAAAGACTTGCTGGTTCAGCTTTCTTTTAAAGATTTGCTGATTCAACTTTCTGTTACAGACTTGCTGGTTCAGCTTTCTGTCTGAGACATATTCCATCTTTCTGGCTGAACTGGTTTCGACTATCTGGTCAATAACAATCAACAGAAATGATACAGAACATGAAGAAAGCCAAGTGTGTGTATGAGTGAACATCATCAAAACTTAGAATATATTGTGGGGTTCCCAACAGCTGTTGATATAGCTTGAAATGGATTCTCATCTGGACTTTCTTCTGGATATTGATCATCACTTGTAATAGTTGTTTCATTGTTTTCTGTTGATGATCTGTTCTCATCCAGATTGTGCAGTGATATTCCCCCTTGCTGTATGATCTCTTCAGCAACAGGTGGAGTGATAGTTTCTTCATCTTCACTCTTTGAATTCCAGATAAGAATATCTTCCAGTAATAGATCATTCATTCTTCTGGTTGTCACCTGTTTTTCTGTCTGCTTTTCATTTAGTGATCTGTACTCAGCAATAGACTCATCAAAAACAACATGAGGTGTTACCTCCACAATATGAGAGTTCTTATTGTAAACTCGATAAGCTTTACTGACATCAGAATATCCTAAGAATATTCCAGGGTCAGTTTTGCTATCAAAAGTTTTCAACTGAGATTTCTCATTATTGTGTATGTAACATAAACAGCCAAAAGTTCTAAAATAAGAAATCTTAGGCTTTCTGTTGTTCCATATTTCATATGGAGTCTTTCCATGTCTGAGTGTGATGGATGATCTGTTTTGAGTGTAGCATGCTGTATATATGGCTTCAGCCCAGAATTTCTTTGGTAGGTTGGTTGCATTAAGCATTGTGCGAGCTGCTTCTTTTAAAGATCTGTTTCTCCTTTCAACAACTCCATTCTGTTGGGGAGTTCGAGCAGCAGATGTTTGATGAGTAATTCCCATCTTGTTGCAATATGCTTCGATCTTCTGGTTGAGAAATTCTGTTCCTCAATCTGTTCTGATAGAGGTTATGCTTATTTCTTTCTGTTTAGTAATCTTGTGTAGAAAGTCAGGGAGCTTGTCTAGTGTTTCTTTCTTCTTTAACAGAAAGATGACCCAAGTGAATCTTGAGTAATCATCTATGATTACCAATGTGTACTTTCTCCCATTGATACTTAGTGGTTTGACTGGTCCAAACAGATCAAGGTGTAACATCTCTAGTATCCTTGTTGTTGAGTGAGCTGTCTTGCTTGCAAAGGATGATCTGGTTTGCTTCCCAGCTTGACAAGCATCACATATGTGATCTTTATCATACACTTGATCTGGTAGTCCTTCCACTAACCTTTCCTTGACAATCCTATTGATTGATTTGAAATTAAGATGACTTAATCTCTTATGCCATAACCAGCTTGTTTCTAATACAGTCTTAGTGACTAAGTAGGTCTCAATCTGATTTGTCCACTGGACAATATATAATCTATCCTGCAATTTACCGGTAAGGAGTATTTCATCTCCTTCCTTGTTCTTCACCAGACAGTTGTTAGTATCAAAGACAATCTGATTGCCATTAGCACAAAACTGACTTACAGAAAACAGATTGTGACTAAGACCCTCAACATATGACACATTTGTAATTGTGGTCTTGCCAACTGTAATGTTTCCATACCCTCTGGTATGTCCTTTTGAATTACATCCAAAAGTGACCTGTGGCCCTGGTTTCTCTATGTAATCTGATAGTAGATTCTTGTCACATGTCATGTGCTTTGAACAACCACTATCTATAATCCAGATAGTTTCTCTTGCTATCTTACTCCTTCTTGCAGTTCTTTGATCCTGCAATTAATCACACTTAGCTACCCTTTCAACGTTTGGGTGCTTGATTATTAGCAAACAATCCTTTTCGAATCCAGAACATTCTAGGGTTGGGAACAGCAATATAGCAAGTAATGATGTTTCCCTCATTATTTACTTTAGATACGGAGTGAATTTCAGACGGATGATATCTCTCTATTTCATCCTTCTTCAACCTTTTCTTAGCATGTGCTGTCATGTTGACAATTTTTGTCCTGTTGACATTTGCTCTTTGGATGTGCTCTGTTTCTGTGTAGTGAGTTGGTTGTCCCTTTGTTTGATGATACTGTCTGTTCTTTGCATCTTTAATTATCATCTTTTGAGGATAACCTTTCTTGTTCTTCAAGTCTTTCACTTGATCTGGTATTTGCTTCCTTTCTGGTACGAAATTTATAGTTCCAGAAGACTTTTCTGAGTGACCTGGATATCCTAATCCAGATGTGCCCTTTTGTTGCATATTGATTAGCAACTTGGCACGCTCATCACTCTTGTAAATCATTTCCTTTCCTTTCTTGATCTTTTCCTCAGCAACATTATTTCTGGTAACCAGATCCTTGACTTTTGAATTAAGTGAGTGAATCTCACTGTCTTTACTCTTGATCTGTTCTTCCAGATCTTTTATTTTAGCAACAAACTGTGTGTTTGCAGTACTTAGAATCTGCTCAGTTTTCTTTAATCTGTCGTTTTCTTCAACAACTTCTCTGAACAATCTCTTGATGCTTGAGTAGCTTTTGAACATTTCATCTATTTCATCCCATGAGTATTCTGCTTGATCTTCATTTCCCTGTTGAAGATCATTATTATTATCTGAGGAATTTGAGTAGCAAGAATTTACCTCAACTTCATCTAGACCGTTGTCCAATCCCACATAGCATTCGTTCCAGCTTTCTTCATCTTCAGCAATGAAAGCTTCATCATTTTCTGATGAGCTGTCTGAGAAATGACTTGAGCTGCTTGAGTTCTGTTCAGCTATCATGGCTTTGCGCTCATATTTATGCTTTTGATCTCTTTTGGCTCTTAGCTCTTCTCTTTGACTTCTAGACAGATCAGGACAATCTGTTTTGAAGTGACCTGTTCTGCCACATTCAAAGCAGGTGTAGTCTGTAGAGCTAGAAGTCTTTGTTGTTTTAGCAGTTTGCTTCTTAGACTCATTCTTGTCATCAGATCGATTATCGTCATACTTCTTGTTGAAGTTTCTCTTGTTATCTTTGTAGAAACGTCTGAATTTCTTTGATCTGGTCTCCATCTTGTCCATTCGTTTGGCAATCATCGCAAACTCTTTTAAGAGTTTGTCATAGCCTTTCTCTTCATATGGAGTAGCAGACTCAGAAGGATCATCTGGTTTGCTCTTCGCTTTGAAGGCTACCTCTTTGTCCTTCTTTGAGCTGCTTTCTGCCTTTTTGGACAGATGATCTGGTCCTCGAATTCTTTGAATGTCACATTCATGACCTTCGAGATGATCAAATAGGGCTTCAATGGACAAATCATTGAAATCTGCTCTTAGAGGTTGCATTGCAGCATAGATCTCCCAACTTGGTGGAAGAGCTCTAAGAACTTTCATGTTTTTCTCCCTTTGAGTATATTTGTTCTTTTTGAATGCAGATATCTCAAGGAGAATTCCAGTGAATCTCATCTTCAGGCTCTGAGTCTGGGATGCAGAGTGCTTGGAAGAATAATAGCAGTATAGCTCGCGCGTGTGTTCTACCTTTTTCCAGATTTTGTCTTCAACTATATAGGCATTGAATTTGAAATTCTAGCCGTTGTTGATTGGCGTGAGATAGATGGTATATTGCCAATCAATGGTTTCCATCATATCTGTTCTTGCCATATAGGAAAGGTTGACTCAATCTTTAATTTATGGGAAGCAGATTGCTAGCGGTCTCTTCTTTATATATGTTTAAACGAAGATCTTCTTTCAAATCCCTGTTGGATGGACTTTGATCTTGACGTGGCAAGTGTATATGATGTGTAGGATGATGTCAGCTGATAGATTGATGACTCAATCGTTCTGGTTCATTGCTGTAGGCATCGATCTGGTCATCGATCTGGTCGCTGTCTGTTACAGCAGATCGATTCCTTTTTGCGTGAGATCTTGACCTTCATCCTATACTAACTTGAGATTGACTTCTATAGGAATATTTTCCCTTACATCTTAAGTCATCTCCTAGTCTGTTCCATAACAGAATTCACCTTATCTCTAGTGATCTGGTTTAACATGAAGAACAGATTATGCTCTAAACAAGCTAAGTGTGTTTCGAGATACCATCATTAACACTAAAACCTCAGGGTTCCCAACATGTTCTCTATCAGAATTCACTTTATGCGTAGTGATCTGTTAACATGTAGAACAGTTTAACTCTAATTAAAGCTGTAAAGACTAAGTATGTTTCGAGAGGTCATCATCAAAACTAAAATATTGTCGGGGTTCCCAACAATTTTCCCCTTTTTGATGATGTCGAAACAACACTTTTACAATAACATCCTATTAAGCTTGAGAATGATCTGGTTTAAGAGCCAGATAGTAAATGTTTTCGTTATTAGGTTATAACGATTAATGGTAGTTGTATATGTTCTGGACAATAAGATTTTGTCATCAGAAACTCAAAGAATGTTTATAGATATAGATCAAGTGGGTTACAGATTTCCAAAACAATATGCAAGAATCACAGATAGTAAAAGATGTGAAAAGATTTATCTATCTGCTCTTCCTCTTTTCCTCTTGTTGCTTCTTCAACTTTGCTCTTGTCTCATCTGATATCATCTGGACACTTTCATACACTCCCTCTCTGACCCTGATGTAATCTGGGTCTTCAGCATCGATCTTGTACCCCCTGTTTTCAGCAAGTTGATTAATGAAGTTCAGCAGGTAGGTCTTGTCGGGGAGTTTAGTGCCAGGGATGTCTTGACATTCTCTATACTCTCGATCTGGTGCAGTTATAGTGATCTGGGCCTCTATAGTTGCTGCTCTTATTGCCTGGACCAGATCCTTAGCGTCGTTCATATCCAGGTAGAGATTGAAGGCTTCATTGGTTGTGCCTTCGCAGTAAGTTGGTTCTTTGATGAAGTACCGGCATATGATAAATCCGTATTTTAGCCCCTCCCAGCCTTCCTTCAAGTTATCTGGCACCCAGCTGGTTTCTCCTTCTTTTGGCATTTTGGTCTTGATGGGTGCGGAGGAGAACCAACCAGATCCAGATTTCCTCTTTTTCTTTTGTGGTTGAGAGTGACTTGATCTGCTTGATTCAGTTTTAGATGGTCTCTTGGTTTGAGCAGATGGTTGACTTGGTCGATCTGGTGCAGCTGCCTGCTCAAGTTGAGCCTCTCTCCTTTCTTCTGATGCACCAGACTGACCTTTACCCTTTCCTCCAGCTCCTTTTTCCTTCCTCATTCTAGATCCTTCCCCCTTTTCGACATCATCAATATAGATTTTGATGAGTGCCTTAAGGGAGGTGATCTCCTCCTTCATCTCCTTCATCTCTTTTTCTGAATCCATCTTGTAGTTGAGTAGGGATGTGATGTTTGCGTTGGATTCATCAATCTTTTGTTCCATGGAGGATTTGGCACTGGTGAGATGAGCAGTGAAATTCTCTTGTTCTTCTTTGATAGCCCCAATCTCGTCGAAGTAGGAGTCAATCATGGTCTTTGTGGGGTATCTTAGATCTCTCAGCTTCCTCTAAACAAAATTCACTCCATCATCTTCAAATTTTCTGAGTTGTGATCTGATTTCAATCTTGGTTGCGTTGATCACTTCCTCAGAGACTCCATCAGTCTGGTCCTTGACAATGGCATGAACCATGTCTTTCTCTTTCTTGGCAAAGTCTGTGACAATTTTATACATCTCTTGAATCTTGTGCTCCATGGATGCCAGAGTCTGATCAATCTGTTCTTTTCTTTGATCTGCAGCAGATCTATCATCATCCATCTTTTTGCTTAGCTCCTCGAGCTTCATTCTGCAGGTCCTCCTCAGGTCAGAATCCACCTGGTCTACATGAGATTTGATGTTGTTGTTGAATTCAGTGAGGATTCTGGTGGCCTGGTCTTGGATAGTGGAGAGAGTTCCATACAAGAATTTATCCACTTTGATGGAGATTAGATCATTGACTTGTGCATTGGATAGAGATTGATGCTGAGTCATCAGTATCTCTTCCAGATTTGTTGTCTCCACAAATTCGTCCATGGTAGCTGCGACAGAAGGGGTGTAGATGTTATCAGTATGTTTTTCTCCCACCCTCTGTCCAGCAGGTTCTTCTTCCTCTCGAGGATAATCAACTACCTCGATCTGGATTGTGCGTTTCTGAACTGGTTCCCCCTCAACTTGTGCAGTTGTCTCAGCTGTTTCTGCAGCTGGTATGGTCTGTTCAGCAGCATCAGCCTGTTGATGAGCTGGTTCTGTGTCTCGTATTGCTGCACCCTGTTGGTGGGCTTCAGTTATTTCTTCTCCACATCCTCATCTGAGGATTCATCTTCTTCTTCCTCCTCAACAATCTGCTCTAATGGTTCAGCAGATGGAGGACTAGCGGTGTGAGCGGGGGAAAAATCATTGACCTGACTTGGGTCAAAAGAGGAGATGGGGGCAACTTCCTCTGGTAGACCCCCAACCAGAATATCCTCATCCTCAACCTCCTGTTGAGGGATAGATGTGTCCATACCAGTAGATTCCTGAACCTAGACCTCTTCCACTGGTTCAGCAAGTTTTTGTAGTCTTCTCCTCTTGGTTTTAGGCTATTGAGCAGCAGTAGAAGCATCAGTATCCACTGAGCTTGCTCTTCTGGTTACTCTCTTCGAAGGGGTTCTTTCAATGGACTTCTCCTTGGTGACCCGAGTTTTGAATGATATTTCTGTGGGGGCAGATGGTGGAATCCAGATTGGATTTGAGCTCCCCATCTCCATCAAGGCATTAGCGTGTACATGATCTGTCACCTCTGCGATCAGATTGGCGGTAATTCCCATGGACATCTCGATCTGGTGTTGGTCCTTGGGAAATCTCAATCTGTCGTTGAACTCAATCACCTCATCCCATTGGTGTTGTTTGAAGAAGGTTTGCAGCATGAAGCTGATCTTTGTGGAATGCCTCAGCCTGCTTCTCCTCACTTCAATGCCTGGGCTCGCTCCTTTAATGAAAGTGATCATTTTAGCCTCCTTGGTCAACAGATTGAACAACACTCTGCTCCAGTTGACAGGTAGATTGAGCACCACGGCCGTGTTCTCCGGCGTCACTTGGTCATATGAACCGTTGTGGTTCATGAATATCCTTTGTACAAACTTAAAGATAATCTTGTATTCCGGAGCAAGCAATCCTCTGTTGAACATTCTATTGGTGTAGGTTATTGGAACAACCATCACCATCTCTATAGCTTCTTGCAGCTGATCCTCTGTAATTTCTCCAAGGCTAATTCCTTCGTCCTTCAGCTTATAGACCTCGTCTATGATGTTCAACACGTTGTAGGTTATGTTGCTTGTTGTATTCCCTTTGCTCACACGGATGGTGGCTTCGTTTCCACCTTTCTCTCCTTGCCATGTAAGATAAAAGGTTGCCACTTCCTTTGGCAGAAATTGGAGAGGGTGTGTGGTGATAATATTATGAAATCCTACAACAAAATTACACAATATAGATGAACACTATTCTTCCATCAATGAAGTATGAGCGCACAGTAGCAGTTTACGCAATACAGAATATCAAGTTTCACAGTTCAACGTTTGTTCACGAATACATCCTTATGGATAAACTGGTTTTTCAAGACAGGCAATTCACATAAGATAAAAGCAGTTCACATGAAACAGTTAAATAATGATATAGAATCTTTAAACATGAATAACAAAGAGAAACCTTCGCATCGTTTAACCAGGGCGAAGGCCTTGTCTAGTTTATGGAAACCATGGGTGTCAAGAACGGCATATTGATCTTGAGTAATATATTGGTTCAGAAATTTCACTTGCTCGAGAAACAGAGTTGATTTGGGAGCCATTTTTGAGAGATTTTTGAAAGGTTTGAGGATGATAGAAGTGGCGAGAAATTTGCTAAGTGCTTGTCAAAGAAGAAAAGTGAAGGTGGTAGATAGACAGTTTAATACATATATATAGATAAATGATTCACGGTGTAGATTAAAAGAAATAAAATTAAGGGTTTAGATTTAATCCTCCCTTTTTAGTTTTTCCCGCTTTTTTGAATTATAGGCTTGCAGTCTATCACCGCCTCTACTCAGCGTCAGATAAACGCACTTTTGATCCTAGGGTTGCAGTGCAGCGCGTGTTGGTTTTACCTGTCAAGTTGCTTCCTTGTTCTTTATTTGGTAAATATCTTCGAGATCACAGTTCCCAAACTGTAATATCCCGCTAATTTCTAAATTATACTTTTAAGTGTTCTAACTATTAAGGGGCCTAGGTATGAAGAAATAAGAATTTTAGGAAAAACCTAGAGCCTGTTAGGACCTACCATGTTAATTTGGCAGACCGGCAAATCTTTTTAAAAGGTTTATTTGAAAAATGAACTTTTCATGCATAAGTCGAAAGTATATACATATTACAGTCCTTGCGTAGAGTTTTTCAAAAGAAAAATATTGGCACTAGGTTTACCCAAAAAGGAGTTCGTATGCAACCGCTACGAAATTTTAAAGTTTAAGCACGTCGTTAAAAAAAATAGTTTTTCCATGCATGACCGAAACTATATCAATATTATAGTCATTGTGTAGAGTATGACGAAAGGGAGATGTTGACATTAGGTTTGCCCGAAAAAGAAGTCGTGTGCAGAAGTTACGACGTTTTAAGGTTAAAGCATTAATAATAATATAATAATAATATAATATAATATAATATAATAAAAATAATTAAAATAATCAAAAATTTACCTATAAAAAGGGGGGAGACGTCCAGAGCAATTTGCTCATTCCCTCTGCAGAAACGCTTCTGCTCCTTCTTTTTCTCCTCTTCTTTTCTTCTTCTTTCTGCCATTTTCGAGTATCGAGGTTCTGCCGGTTAAAAAATTGAGGATCGATTAAAATTAAGGTACGTCAGGGTAAGGTCGAAGGTAGGCATGGAGCTTGACGAAGGTGGCTTAGCCGCCGTTGAGTCTCCGTCGCCATCGTTTCGATATCATTATCTTCATTCTTTCTCCTCCGTTCTCTTCTTCATCCATTGTCCCATTCATGACTATTGGTCTATCAGACGGCTAAGGTCCCTTAAGGTTTTGAGTTTCTGACCATAAGATCCGTTACTCTGTCGGATTGAATTTTAGATTTGGACCCGGTTAGGATCGACATGTCATGATTTATTGCATTATTTCATGTTTTTCTAAAGGAAAAATATTCATGGTCTATCATTTTTCAATAAAATTTATAGTGGATGTAGAGAAAAAAATATAGAATTTTATGAAAGAGATTTCATTAATTTTCATCGGTCCAATTTTCATAGATTTGAAAAAGACTACGAATCTTCTCGATTAAGCTTCGAGGTAAAGTTGCATATTTTAAAAATGTTTATACATATTCCTATAGGGAATAATATCCGAAGTATTTTTGCCTTCTTGGCCAAAATTATTTGAAAGTCCGGTTGCTGCTAAATTAATTTATTACATGATAAAAAGAATAATATTGAGCCTAAAAATTTAGTACTACTTATCTATAGTTCCTTTTTGGAAATTAAAGTCAAAATATATTCCCTATGACTAACAGGTACCTAGCACTGAAATTTGAGCTCATAAGGATTTACGATTTTCCCGTAATCGAGGAATATCATCGGTGAAAGGTTGGGGATATATACGTATTTTGAGTTATTAAGCTCTTTTCTTTAAAATGAAAAATGCATGGATCTCTGTTAAAATGTTTTCACGAAGGTATGGACTGTTTAATGCTCTTATCGACCGCCGGGGGTTCTTATTCGGCCTAACACGTCGATTTAAGGACTGTGATCACTTAGTCTCTACTGCGGTGGGTTGATCACCATCGGGTTTTGACTCATGCTATGTTAGGGTGTACGGTTTTCCGAGCCCTATTTGACTGAATGTTTATGATCCGTCGGTGGTAAAAGGCCGGGGACATAACCTATATAAGAGTAACGTCATGCCGGGTCATGTTTAATTTATGCACAAATGTTTTGCTTACTTAGAAGTTATTTTTTTAAAAGCCTTCTAAGGTAAGTATACTGAACAGAGACTATGTTTTTCGTTTTATGAAAAACCCAACTGAGTGCACTAGTACTCACCCCACGTTTTACAAAAATTTTCACAGGCTAAGGAAGCAGCATGATGTGTGTGGCTGAGGAATGGTGTTATCGGGATGACGATTGCTTCATCATGAGAACGGTTTACCGTTCTATACATAAGAATTTCCGCTGCCATGCTCATGTATGTTATAATATTTAATAAATAATTATCATTCACGTATATGTGTGTGATAATATATATGTTTAAAGTCTAAGATCATTTTCTCATTCCACGAAGGCCTCATCGGCCATTATTAATAAAGGTTCATGTTATCATATTATCATTGCCCATTACATGCATACACGTGCATAGGAGAGCTTAGAAGTAGTCGGCCCCTCTTGGACGCTCAACTCCTCAGCCCCTTGTGTAGTGTTCGAGCGAATGCCGACCACACTTGGTGAGCTGGGTGAGTGACTCCTTTTGGCGAGCTAGGCTCACTAACCTCCGCCTTTGATCGACGGTTCTTATTGGACGATTCGGCCTCTCAAGGATTCTGGATTACCGTTCCTACGAGATGAGCTGTATTATCTCCAACCGCGTCTTTCATATTGGATGATTCGGCCGCTTGGGATTCAGGATTACCGTTCCCATGTATCGAGCTGTATTATCTCCAATTCATTTCATCTTGGATGATTCGGCC